>JAGYYJ010000590.1:60000-84226 GCA_019671005.1 Hibiscus mutabilis | reverse complement strand
TCTGCCCTTCTAAAAGGGACATCCGCTCTAACAATTCCGTCTCCGTCTACCAAAACAACCGGAAATGATCCCATTGATAACGAGTAGGACCAAATAATTGATGGGAGTAGTTGCTGAACCATACCACATAGTTCCGGCAACAAATAAAGCTGCAAAAAGACAGCAGCTATACTACTGGAAAGGACGGTTTCAATATTTCCCATACGTAATCCTTTATATAAACGTTGGGGCGGACGGACACTAAGATGGAATAAGCCCGCTAATATGCCCAATGTCCCCGCTGCAATATGATGAGAGGCTATTCCTCCCGGAACAAAAGGATCAAAACCTTCCACGCCTTAGTCCATAAGGGTCGGACACCCATATTCCAGGACCATACAATCCTGTTACATGAAATGCGCCAAAGCCAAAGCAAGCCACCCTGAGAGAAATAAATGAATTCCAAAAATCTTGGGCAAATCCAAAGAAGGTTTTCCTGTGCGCTCATCACAAAAAATTTCTAGATCCCAATATACCCAATGCCAGATAGCTGCCAAGAAGCACAAGCCAGAAAACACAATATGTGCTCCGGCCACACCTTCGTAACTCCAAATACCTGGATTTGTTATAGTTCCCCTGTAATACTCCAACCGCCCCATGAATTGGTTATTCCTAAACGAGTCATGAAGGGTATAACGAACATACCTTTGTCTCCACATTGATCAAGAACGGGATCGGAGGGGTCAAAACGGCTAATTCATATAGAGCCATTGAACTGGCCCAACCAGCAACCAGAGCCGTATGCATTATATGAACAGAAAGCAAGGACCGGGATCATTCAATACGACAGTATGAACACGATACCAAGGCAAACCCATGGAAATACCCCTTTATCAACGAAAATAGACACTATGTAACTTTATTGCATTGAATACCTCCTTTTCGGTGATTCTTTCGAGAAAGGATTAATATTTGTTCTATTCCATTAGTAATAAGGGAAGAATTCGGCTCAGAAGAAAAAAGAGAAGCAGATCTATTCTATACCCGATAAGTATCAATACGCAATGGGGGTTGATCCTATTTTTTATACCCGATAAGTATCAATACGCAATGGGGGTTGATCCTATTTTTTATGAATGAACGCATCCCTATTTGTTTTGTTCATCATTCAAAGGGCCTATTGGTAAGAATTCTCTTTCATTCATTCTGTCTTTTTATTTATTTTATGGCCTTATTCTATCTATGTATAAAATATGATAAAGGCCAATATTATTAAGACCACTATTACGCTTCCACATCAAAGTGAAATATAGTATTTAAATCTTTTTCTTTCCTTTAATGCCTATTGGTGTTCCAAGAGTTCCTTTTCGAAATCCCGGGGAGGAAGATGCAGTTTGGGTTGACGTATAGTGCGACTTGTCAAATATATTGGGTCATATGGGATTCCCTCGTTCTCTCGCCCGATCGAGATATCCTCTGTTTCGCCAAAAAAAAGATTGATTGAATTATCAAAAATTTGTAGCGTGAAGTCTAATGAAGTGCAATTAGAGATCCATTTCATTTTTTTGGGGGGGTATCCAGATTAATATTTTCAATTAGAATGATTTATGGTTGGCTTGGTTGGACTGATAAAATGAAGCATCCAGGCTCCGTTTAGAAAAACCAATTGGTAATATATTTATGATTACCACCTATATCATAATCATAAATCTTTTTATTTTTAAAATTAGAAATTAGAAAATTATAAATAGAAATAAGAGCGATTTCAAACTGTTAATCAATCGAATAATATGAGAAATACGTTGAATATTTATGGAAAACGTGAAAGAAAAAAAAGGAATTAAATTAAAATAAAAAAAGTAAATGAAATCATAGCAAAAGACGTGGTATTAGGTCATTTGTCCTATATGCGCAAATCAAAATCGGGCAGATTTTTCCTCGAGTAGAGCATAAACCTAAAAAAAAAAATTGAATAAAAATTTATGAAACCCATTCAGAACAAGAAAATGACATCGTGATTTGGATTGAATTCAATGAAAAAAAATAGATCAATGAAAAGTTTGTGCGATAAGTTTAGCGAATTTTTTTCTATATTTCTATATTATAGGAAAACGGGCCAAAACTCATCTTTCTTTTTAATTTCATTTTGAATTTCATTTGATTTAAAAATGTAAGAAAAAGCCCTTCATTAGAAATTATAAGTTAGAGAAATTAGAAGTTAGAAAAGGCCCACTAGAAAAAAAAGGAAGGATGGCTGAATCTACACATTGATTTTTTTTTTCGCAATTTTTGTTGAACTGTATGCATCAAAAAAGGTGCCTGTACGGCTACTAAGGGATACAATTTTATCCTAATCAACCGACTTTATCGAGAAAGATTACTTTTTTAGGCCAAGAGGTTGATAGCGAGATCTCGAATCAACTTATTGGTCTTATGGTATACCAGTATAGAGAATGATACCAAAGATCTGTTTTGTTTATAAACTGCCTGGCGGATGGGTAATACCCGGAGTAGCTATTTATGATACTATGCAATTTGTGCAACCAGATGTGCATACAATATGCATGGGATTGGCTGCTTAATGGGATCTTTTCTCCTGGCCGGAGGAGAAATTACCAAACGTCTAGCATTCCTCACGCTCGGCGCCAATGAGTTTTTTTTTTGATGGAAAGAAAAGGAAGACTATGCCTTCGCCATATGAAATATGAATTAGTAAGTAATAATAGCATGGCACTTCGAATTGATATGAAATTTTTTTGATTTCTTTTTTTTATTTATTAGATTATGTATCGAAAGAGTAGTATGAGAGAAAGGGGATTTCAATTTTATCTTAGCTGTCGTGGGCCCATCTCAGCGTCACAAACTTTTTTTTTTTTCACACCAGAGGCTATTAACAATATTTATTATAAATATAAAAAAAAAAAAGAGTACGAAAAAAAAACTATTTTTTTTTTTTCTTTTTGAAAAAAAAAAAAACTTTGGGATTGCTGAATCACAGACGAAAAATAAATAATAAATATATAAAAGCAACGGAGCCATCATAGTATTTTTTAACTTTATCCAAATCCAAAAAAAAGAAGGGTGGTAATTGGATTATTTATTGATCCGGGTCTAATAGACTTATATTTTCTTTTTTTTTTTCGATGAAAGAAAAAAAAAAAGAGAATTCCATTGTAAAGCCGTATGCAATGCGCAAAAATGCCTGTACGGTTGTTCAATTCTATCTTTTTCTTATTATTCTTTAGCTATTCTTCTCGCCTCATTATGTGAGTTAGACGAACCTTTTTTATGTTATATCATCAGGTAATGATCCATCAACCTGCTAGTTCTTTTTATGAGGCACAAACGGGAGAATTTATCCTGAAGCGGAAGAACTACTGAAACTTCGCGAAAGCATCACAAGGGTTTATGTACAAAGAACGGGCAAGCCCTATGGGGTTGTATCCGAAGACATGGAAAGAGATGTTTTTATGTCAGCAACAGAAGCCCAAGCTCATGGAATTGTGGATCATGTAGCGGTTACATAACAAACAGCAACGATTTAACACCAATCCACAATTTAATTAAGATTGATTTAATCCTCTTATTCCTTTCCTTCTTAACTTAAGCCTAAGGGGCTAATATTTTATTAATCTTTAAATAGAATTAAAAGAAGTAATTCAGAATCATCTGGTTAGATCGATCTAAACCAGTCTATTATGTATATGATTCAGTATGCCA
Source organism: Hibiscus mutabilis (assembly GCA_019671005.1). Taxonomy (NCBI): domain Eukaryota; kingdom Viridiplantae; phylum Streptophyta; class Magnoliopsida; order Malvales; family Malvaceae; genus Hibiscus; species Hibiscus mutabilis. The sequence goes on along the minus strand of JAGYYJ010000590.1, from coordinate 80,527 downwards.
ACTATTAAACAACTTATTAGAAATGCAAGACAGCCAATTAGAAATGTCACGAAATCCCTGTTTGGGGGGATGTCCTCAGCGCCGAGGAACATGTACTAGGGTGTATGTGCGACTTGTTCAGATCATGGGCTGAGAAAAAGAAATAATTTTTTCAGTATCAACGATCAGTACCGGTGAATAGAATGGGGTTCTTCCGTTCACTATCTAAAGATAGATCTACCATATCCTTCTATTGTGTATGAAATTTATGGTTTCCGTTGGCGCAAATCCAATCTTGGGATTTAAGATGAGAAAAAATTCCCATTGGTAGCAAATGCTTATCCATTAAGCGGGAAAAATCCTATTTAAAAAAAGCAAAAGATTATGCTTCGACTTGCAAAGAACGGACTAACAGGGTCAGCTACCCAATTAATCCTCATACTTACATACTGTTACTGTATAAGATAGATCTCGTTGTGAAAGATCTATTACTGGAAAATTTATGAGTAGAGCCGAAGAGTGTGAACTGTACAAGTTACCAATTAAATGAAGGAATGGGCCTGTGTATAGAGAGGGCCTCACTGTTTAAGAAGTAAACATAGAAACGATGGAACCCACTATTTATTTATCCATTTCTATTTACTCCTTTATTTTAGTTAATATGCTTTTTTGATACCTAGTATCAATATAATTTCTTATTTCAAGGCGAAATGCCTAGAAAAAAGGAAAAATCGTGGTCGGGACGGTTATAGTAGCAAAAGCCATTGAAATTTTTATTTTATACATTGAAAGAATCTGTTTTGTTATTAATAGACTAGAAAAGAATAACTGAAAGAAAGAATTAGTTATTCATCAAAATTTCTTTTATTCAATGACCAGAATTAAACGGAGACGTCGAACAAAAATTAGTTTATTTGCATCAAGCTTTCGAGGGGCTCATTCAAGACTTACTCGAACTATTACTCAACAAAGAATAAGAGCTTTGGTTTCGGCTCATCGGGAGAGAGATAGGAAAAAAGAGATTTTCGTCGTTTGTGGATTACTGAATAAATGCAGTAATTCGCGGAATGGGGGTATCCTATAGTTATAGTAGATTAATACACAATCTGTACAAGAAACAGTTGCTTCTGAATCGTAAAATACTTGCACAAATAGCTATCTCAAATAAGAATTGTCTTTATATGATTTCCAACGAGATTATAAAATAAGGATATCGGAAGGAATCCAACGAAATGCTTTAAATGAAATAGGTTCCTCGAGAATGAACCTGGGAAGGTAGAGTAGAAATTAATATGATAAAAATTTGATTCTGATAAGGTCATCAAAACAAGATGAGCGAAGACGCTCAATAAAAAAAAAAGATTTCTTTTTTCTTCCCAACCAGATTTGATTCTTTTATTTATTTTTTTTTTTTTTTTGATTATCCGATTTTTTGAATAAAGCATCAGTCTACGTTTGATAATTTTGAATCAATTGAAGGGGTGTTTCTATTTATTTCTGGTTCTAAGAGCAGTAGTTCTAGCGGTCGACTCGCTTTTTTCAAATTGTTTCTCATTATTAAGAAAGGGTAACGAAGATAAAATACGAGCTTGTTTTATAGCAATAGTAATTAATCGTTGTTGTTTTAAGGTCAATCTATTTACTCGCCTAGATAATATTTTTTCTTGTTCACTAATAAATCGACTAATTAAACTCATGTTTCTATAATCAATCTGATCCCCGATTGATCGGGGCAAACGCCTACGAAAAAGATCGCTTGATTTAAGAAAGAGTCGCTTGATTTATCCATGATTTTTTATTCCTTATTTCTAAAAAGAATCCTATCTCTATTTCTAAAATCCTATTTTGATCGTATAAAATTCAAATTAAATTATAGTAAAATTTTAGAATGAATATAATAAACAGGATTTGGTTTGTTTATTTTATTATTATTTATTTATTATTTAAATGTATATAAATTTAAATATATGATATATAATAATATAATAATTAATAATATTAATAATAAATATATATAAATAATAAAATATAAATATATATAATAAATATAAAAAAAATATATATATATATATGCATATGCATAAATAAAAATAAAATATTATATCTATAAACTAATTAGATAATTAGTTACTAATAATATATTATAACCTAATGTCATAATTTTCTGTCATATTTTCATATTCTCGGAAGGGGTGATATATATATGCAGGTTTTTATTTTTTTATCTCCCGTGAATTGTATGTTTGTAAATAATAGGGACAGAATTTCTTCAACTCCAATCGACTAGGCGTATTGTGTCGATTTTTTTGAGTAATATACCTGGAAATGCCTGTTGATTCCTTTATTAACATTAACGCTGTTTCGAACACAACTGGTACATTCCAAAATAATCGTTACTCGGACATCTTTACTTTGGCCATGAACCTCCTTTGAGTTTTTAATTCACCCAACTTTTCTATTTTCCGATCAAAAGCGAAGAAGAAAGGAATGAAAAAAAAAAATAAAAAAAGTTGTTAACTCAAAACCAAATCTTGAAAGATTTCGTTGCAATCAATATAGTAAATCAATATAGATTTATAGTAATAGTAAATAATAAGAATAAGTAATACAACGATTTCTAACTCTATTTAGAATCAAATAACAGTACAGTATTTTCTTTTAAGTATCTTGTAGGATACTGTTGTTCCAGCCACATTTCTTTTCGCTCTACTAGTATTTAATTGAGCTTGAACCCGAATTTCATGAGGTTGAATCCACTTTTCGTTCTACCTTCCTTATTTATTTTATCTAATTCTAAAAAAAAAAAATAAAAATAAAAAGGGGCGAGAGAGAGTCACAGATATTTGATTGTATCTCGATCTAATCTTTTTCGCCCTGTCCTGTGGCAATAACTAGAATTAAAAAAAAGGGAATGTTAACGCATCCGGGAAGAAACGATTGATCTCTATCAATAAACCCGCAAAGAACTGAACCAGAGAGTACTTAGTACTGGTGCTATGGAAAGATATGTTTTTAGATCTCGCATTTAAAATCCTCCTTCTTTATCGTATTACATTAAGGTAATACATATATAATCACATGTATGTGTGGTTAAAGACCACTTGTATTTGTGTATATTTGTACCTGGAATTCTAATTCAAAGTTCAAATTTAAATGTACAATGATTCGATAGATAAGATTTTCCATTTCTAAAACAGCAAAATAGGTCCTTTCCGCCTGAGAATTCCCAAAAAAATATTCATTTACTATTCATTATATGGTTGTTTATGATATGAGACCAAAAAGAGGAAACGGAAAGATAATTTTTGTATATCAATAGATGAAATAAGGGTGGGAAAATAAGACAGGATTTCTCTACAATGACATTGTAGGCCAATTGAAAGGGATGTAGCGCAGCTTGGTAGCGCGTTTGTTTTGGGTACAAAATGTCACGGGTTCAAATCCTGTCATCCCTACCTATTACTTCCCTTTGAGCAGTAACGAGGAGTAGTTTTAGATTGATTAAAATTACATACATAATCTATCATTTTCATATTATATATGATATATGATAGTATAGGTGTAGGTGCGATGTATTGGGGTATAAAATAAAAGAATCTTTTTTTTACAGTCTTATTTATTATGATAAGAAAGCGCTCTTAGTTCAGTTCGGTAGAACGTGGGTCTCAAAACCCAATGTCGTAGGTTCAAATCCTACAGAGCGCGATTCCGCTCTTATTAGGTCGAAAATTACACCGAACTGAAAAAAAAAAAAAAAACAGCAATTGAATTTGACCTCCTTGGATTAAATTTTAATTAGAAAATTATTATAAAATTAAAGAATTAAAGAAAGGGGTCAGTCAAAAAAAGAGATGGTAATTAATCAAAGGTCCAACTGATCACCACGTCTGTATTGTAAATATGCGGTTACGAATAATCCAGCCAAAGTAATAGGAATTAGACCTAAGACGATTCCAAATAGAAAAAACTTCAATCATTTCAATTTATTTGAAAGGAGAAAAAGAAAGGTAATATCTATCCCTAAATATTAATCTCTATTGCCCATGAATATCAATAATTAATAATTGATAATTAACACGGTAAGGAACTATAGAATATTATAGAATATATGGAATAGGACAGAAAGCTTTGTTTTTATGAATTGTTCGTTCATTCAATTAATTTTCAAATAAGTCGTATCTTACTCAGACCAATAAATAAAGCTGAGGTTATAGTTAAAGCCGCTAGTAAAAAACCGAAATAACTAGTTATAGTAGGCATGAAGGGGCTAAAAATGAATATGTTTCTTTTTATACATATGTTTATAAAGCACTTACCTAAGTTTCAATTTTTAAACGAGTTGGGATAAGCAAAAATACCAATTGAAATAATAAGTTCAATTGAAATTTTTGATTCATCAATCATTCTAAACAGTATTCACAAAAAAGAGCGAGCGGCAGGCCAAGAGTAAAAAACGAAAAAGAAATCGATTCATCATCTTTGTAGTTAGGTCAAGAAAAACCCTTGATCTAATACAAGAATACAAGAAAGGCCGCCTCACAAATATTGATTAGTAGAATTTTTTTATTTTATTCTTTGCTTTTTTTTTTATCTATATCTAATACTATCGACTACTATTACTTGTTACTAGACGACTAAGCAATTTTTAAAAAAAGAGGGCTTACAACAAAAAAACAAAACCCTTTGCGCAACTACGAAAAAAAAAGTCAATTTTTTGATTTCGCATCTAATTGACTTGCGGAAATATGATAATTTCTTCATGAATTATTATAAACCAACCGTTGGATTCACGGGTTACCTGATCTTACGTTTCTAGGCCCAAGCCAATAATAGAACCCCTATATTATATATTCTATTTATTATATTCCAGGAATTTGAGGAATTTTCTATTGCATGATACGTGGTTATACATCAACAAGCAAGAAGAAGAAAGAAATTATCTAGCACTTCGTGTCGATATACTGTTTGAAATTGCGTTGCTGTGTCAGAAGAAGGATAGCTATACTGATTCGGTATACTTAAAAAAATACCTTTGGTACAATATTGACGATCTCACAAAGATTTAGTTTCAGTGAATTTCCGTTTACTGATCCCATCTTTTACGGAATCGATCCCCTACAAGAATATGTGGAGCCCAGCATGTCTGGAAGCACAGGAGAACGTTCTTTTGCTGATATTATTACCAGTATTCGATACTGGGTCATTCATAGTATTACTATACCTTCCTATTCATCGCGGGTTGGTTATTCGTCAGCACAGGTTTAGCTTATGATGTGTTTGGAAGCCCTCGTCCAAACGAGTATTTTACAGAGAGCCGACAAGGAATTCCATTAATAACTGGCCGTTTTGATTCTTTGGAACAACTCGATGAATTTAGTAGATCTTTTAGAGGACCCAATGACCATAGATCGAACCTATCCAATTTTTACAGTGCGATGGTTGGCTGTTCACGGACTAGCTGTACCTACTGTTTTTTTTTGGGGTCAATATCAGCAATGCAGTTCATCCAACGATAAACCTAATTGAATTAATTATAGAGCTATGACACAATCAAACCCGAACGAACAAAATGTTGAATTGAATCGTACCAGCCTCTACTGGGGTTATTACTCATTTTTTTGTACTTGCTGTTTTATTTTCCAATTATTTCTTCAATTAAGAAAAAAAAAGTAGTAGAATATTAAATAATAGTAGGAATTCTCTTATCCCATTCGGAAGGATTGTATCTCATAATTATCTATGACTGTTTATGTCTTTAGCACGACCACTTGATGAAATGCGGAGGGAAGGAAGGGATAAATGGCCGATACTACTGGAAGGATTCTCTTGGATAATAGGTACGGTAACTGGTATTCCTGTGATCGGTTTAATAGGTATTTTCTTTTATGGTTCATATTCTGATTGGGTCTGTCCTCTAATATGTAATATAAGATGTAATAATGGGATGAACTAAGTTATAGGCATGAAAGTGTAAGAACTCAACGGGCCCCTCCTCTTCGTTGTCTGATTCATGAGGGGGCCTGTTCAATTTTTAATGATCATGATCATAATATTTTGGTCGTATAAATGACAACAAATGGATCACTTTTTCCGATGATTTTTTGAAAACGAACTCAATTAATTGATTCATAGCATCTGTTCTTCGATAGTATCTATCGAGACTTTCAAGGTTAGAAGAAAAAAAAAGGAATCACTAATTGATGACACAATATATATATTTAATATATATATTATTTCTTTTTTTCTGTCGACCAGATATCAAGCAAACCCTTTCTAGATTAGCCTAATCTTATAATATTTATTTATTTTAGTATTTCATCAAAGTTTGAAATTTTTTATAAGTTCATCGCCTTGATTCTATTTTATCAAAAAAAAAAAAAAAGATTCTTTTTTTTTTTTTGTTGTCCATTACTTTATATTCTACTTATTTAGTTTAGACTTATTTTATACTTATTATATTATCCTTATTACTTATTCTATTATAAGTAAATTATAAGTAAATAAAAAAATAAAGGGTTCTGAAAAATCTGGAAAATCTAAACAAAGAATAGAAATCTTTGACGAACGGGTTCTGTTATTATTTTGACACAAGAAAAAAATATGTAAAATTCCTTTTTCTTGTGTCGAAGGCTAAGAAGACGAAGAATACTCCTGTAATTATTTGTTCCCCATTTATCCTTCCTTTCGATTCTCCGCTTACTTATCTTATGTTTAGTATCTAATCAAATTGAATTTAGAAAACAAAACCCATTCTGTGACATTTAAATCTGAACCTATTCTGTGACATTTCAATCTGACAATAGGAATATAATTACACCTCCAATTTAATCCAACTTAGATTGAAAAAAAAAAAAAAAAAAAAAAAACAAATAGTCTTCTTCACAATATACATATTTTTTGATGTGGGAAAAGTAATTCCTAGAGAAAGAATAGAAACAAGCAAAAGACTTTTCATACTTTTTTTTTTCATACCTAACCTAATTGCCAGGAAGAATTTGTTCTTTTTTTACAAATTTGATGTTGATAAATCCACGGATCTAGAAATTCATTTCGACACTTGAACCTTTTCTCAAACTGTTTTTTTAAGAACCAAAAAGATTTGTGCAAAAACAATAGATGCCAAGAAGAACAAAAGGCCTTGGACGCGTAGTGGATCTTGAAGTACTATTTCTTCTGCATCCCCTGACCAAATCCACCCACATTAGGATTAATTGTTAATGGTTGATCGAGTTTGATAGATTCACCCTCTGAAACAAGAAGTTCTGGTCCTGGGGAATAATATCAACCACTTGATGTCCATCCAATGCATCCGTTATGGTTATTTCTGTACCCCTTTTTTTTTTCGTATGATTTTGCTTACTATACCTGTTGCCGTAGCATTATAAAACTGTATTGTTACTTTTGTTCCTGTCGGGATAAATCTGTCCCTTCCCTGTTTCCGCCTACGTATATGGGATATTTTAAGAAATGAACATCCTTATTACTAGCAGGGTCTGGGGAAAGAATAGAAAGGTGATTTTTACCATATTTTTTTGACCAGAACAGGACCTATCACAAGAATATTTTTCTTAGTGGGGGTAGTAGTTCTGAAAAGACAGATTGCCTATCTTTTTTTTCATCTCAAGGCGAAATACGATCAGAGGGGCTAACTCAAACCCCTCCGGTAAAATAAGAACAGCACCCACATTCAAAGCCCCTTTCTACCATTAGCAAGAACTTGTTTCAGTTGCATATCATAAGGAATTCTAACAACTGCTTCAAATACAGTATCAGAAGTACTGCTTGTGGAACCTCAATATCCACGGGTTTATTAGCTAAAATGGCAATTGGCACATACAATACGCCCAGTTGCTTCGTGGATTTTCATACCCTGCTGCAAAAAAATGGGATATGCATTTGAAATGGATGCCCTGGTTATTATATAGATCATGAGCGATACGGAAATGGATCGAGTAATCTCCTTTCTTTATCCAAGAAAAAGTATTTCTAGTTTGCATGGTCCAATCATTGATCCTGAAAATTTCTACAAATAAAATTAGGTAGGTCACTAGTATAGTTCCCTATCCACGATTCTGCTATTTACTTTTACTGAAAACTGAAAAAAAATTACTGAAATAGAGGAGTCTCCTGATGGGTAGAAAGAGTAAAGTAAGTACGACTTTGCATGCTTTGCTTATATAGAAAGTAAGGAAAGATTATACTTGAATACGTGAATCATTTTTCAGTCATTCATTGAATGATAAATAACTACAAGTGACGGAGATACACGATTTAAATAACGAAAGATCCAATATTTAAAAATTGTATCTAGAATGACTGGAAATGTAGAAACAAGACCAGATATAATTTGATCATTATGAGCAAATCCAAAATCTTTGTAGATATAGCCAATCATTAGTTCCCAAATCGTGGGGAAATGGAATCTGATACATAAATCTGTTAATAAAAGAATAGAAAAAGCTTTTATTGTGTCGCTTAAATTATATAGGAATTTTGAACCCAAGAGTTAAGAATAAGAAGTTCTTCATTCCCAAAAATAGAATAACCGCTTAGAATAACGAAACAGATTAGATTTGTCGAGAAGTGCAAAATCGTATGGATACGATCCTCATTGTGCATCTTGATCAATTGATCGTTTTTTGTGATTCCTATACGTAGTTTTTGTAGATGTGTTTCCGGTATTCTTTTATCATTTCGTCCAACAGGAAGAGTTCCTCTACTTCTATGAATTGTTCTAGAATACTTTTTCTTGAATATCATTCAAAAGGTTTCGGATTGCCTAGCATCCCACCAATTAGTAATCCAAGATTTCAGACTTTTATTAAATGAGAGAGATCCACCAGGCAAAAATACTATAGATGCAAGATATAGAAGGGGAGTGAATGCTTTTTTTGCCATTTTTTCATCTGTGAATTGTTAATGAACCCACCTCATTCGTTGACTTTATGTGATCTAATCTTTCTATCAAGCATGCCTTTCATTATATTATTTCATTATATTATAAGGTAGGGGGCTATGAATCTAGTCTCTGTTTTTTTGATTCAGTGCTTAGTCCTTGAATCTAAAAAGAATACAGAAATAGAAAAAAGAATCCATTTTGAATTGAATGTCTGAATGAAATATCTATATTATTGTTATATTGATATTGTTTCCAGATATCTCAATTGATCAAATTCGAAGCAATTGCCCTCTTTTGATAACTGCCTGAAAGAACCGCTTCAAATAATAAAGATTGTTCTATTCAAATTTTGAGGCGAAGGAGCGCCCTGGCTATATTCTGTATCTAACGTATCAACTCAAAATATTGAAACTAAAAAAAGAGAAAAATCCTTATTTCGAAATACGTGACAAAAAAAAAACTTTTATGTTATGACTCTTCCGTATACGTCTGCTTTGGTTCGAATGGGCATTCTGAAGAAACTTCAGTTTAGTTCTGCTATAGAAAAAAGGATTCTGGGCTTGAGTTTTTTCCTCCTGGCGAGAAAAAGCATTTATTCTCTGCAATTCATTTCAAAAGACTTCAATCGGTACACGCAAAAATAGGCCAATTCAGCAGCTTTTTGCTCAATTTCGCGGAGTTAAATTCTCATCAGTACGAGTCAAGGGAATGGCCCCTGGCCTCTGATTTCCATATAAAGGACACGACGAGCATAAATACCTTTTTTAACTTCTATTCTGATGGACTGAATATCTTTCATAAGGAATCGTAGAAAGATGCGACGATTTTTTCCAGGAAAACCCCAACGAAAAATACATACTATTCTCTTGTCTATCGAATCGATCATAACCACTCCCTACATTCCAAAAAAATCGTGCACCACAAATAGGAACTAATAAAGAGGCCTCATGATCCCATAGAAAGACATTACGATTCCTTGTGAAAAAAAACTATTTGCTGAGACGGAAATAAAGATATCAAATTCCTACCAAGATAACTAGAAGTTCCAACTAATAAAACCCTAATGAACCAAAAAAAAGGATAAAGGCCCAGCAGAAATTGCTTGTTTTTCGAGATCCCACTATAAATTCTATCCATATAGATTCTGATCGCCAACTCATACATACTAGATCCAGTTGCATTTTATTGAAATTGAGAGAATAACCAAAATTTACTTTTTTTTTTTTGTTTCCGAAGTAACTCTCATCAACTAGTACTATTTTGATATTTTGATATGAACTTTTAGAAGGAATTCATCAAATTGCTTAGATCTAAAATCATCCCCTTTATATGATCCCCATACAGATCTACTAGATATATAGACTTTAATTTCATACATCCGTTCGGTACTTGCTATAATTCATTTAACCCTATATCATGTTTACGTGTATGTAAGAGGTTTCATTTATGTTCGGTTTGGGGAAGCGGATGTTATACAATATTCTACTAAATAGGTATCCGTGGCATCTAAGTCTTGAAAAAAAATAGATAAGATTTGGTCTTGGCCCCATCCAATCTAAAAATCTTAGTTTTTTGAACATACAAAGATAAAGAAGCAAATTGCAATTGCTGGAAATACTAGGCCTACTAAAGGCACAAAAATAGAGGGAAAGTTGCTGAAAGTTGTCATAAAATGGGTACCTCAATTTAATATTTGTACCTGTTATATTGTTAGTTAGAAATATATCTTATAATGATTATATTATAATTGTATATTATAATTGTATATTATACTAAATATATCTAAATACTAAGTATTTCTAAGCGAGTCTAGATATCTAATAAGTGCAAGGAATGTAGAGTTAAATAAAAGGACTTGCCCATCTTTCTAAATCAAATAAAATAGGTGTATGATAAGATAATCCACTTTCTTTATTATCTTACTTTATTTCTTACTTTTCTTATTATTCTATTGTTCTTGTCTTCTAATTGAAATTTCGAATTTCAATTTTTTGAATTTAATAAATAAAAAGTTTATTACAAATTGTCGAAAGATCTGATTCGTTAGAATCCGACCCAAGAACAGGGATTTTTAGTAAAATCGAATTTTCGGGAGATATAGAAAGATGCAAAACTCTATATTTATATTATATTTTTCTATATTTGAATTATATATACATATGCAAGCAATGGAGGAAGATAAAATTGTTTTATTTGTCTCGCCAAATTGAAATTTCATTTCACAGAAGGAAAAATTCGCTTTTTATCTTGTCGATAGAGGTTTACTCATTAGTAATATCGGATAATAATAATTATCCACATAATTGTTTTTCGACAATTCCATTTTATAACACAAAAAGTCAAAGCCCATTACGCGGGCTTTGACTTTGATTCTGATAAACTAACTAACTGCCTTTTCACTACAAAAAGAAAATAATTTAACTTAAGACTCTACTTGATTGAATTTTGATTCAAAGGAAAAAAACCGTGGAGCTGAACTAACTCACCAGAACAACACCTTTTAAGGATTACGTGGTACGATTGATCGAATAAACCCTTATGGAATAAATATTCAGCCACCTGAACCTTCAGGTATTGTTTTATTCAATGTTTGCTCAATTACTTTTTACCCGCAAATGCAATATAGGCATTGGGTTCAGCAATAATGATATCCCCCAACATACCAAAACTCGCGGTCACTCCACCAGTAGTAGGAGATGTAAGAATTGATACATAAAATAACTTTTTATTTGATTGATAATCATATAAAGCGGAAGATATTTTAGCCATTTGCATCAAGCTCAAACTTCCTTCTGCATGCGTGTCCCTCCGAAGCACACACTAGAATAAGAGGTAAAAATTATTGGTAGCATATTCGATCAAACGGGTGATTTTCTCGCCTACTACGGATCCCATACTACCCCCATAAAACTGAAAATCCATAACCCTGATTGCTATAGGAATATACGTTTAGTTGACCCGTGCCTGTTTGAATAGCCTCAGTTAATCCTGTCTTTCTTTGATAAAAATCAATACGATCTTTATAAAGCTCTTCTTCAGACTGAAATTCAATGGGATCCAGAGAGATCATGTCTTCATCCATAGGACCCCAAGTGCCTGGATCAATCGAAAGTTCGATTCTATCTGAACTACTCATTTTCAAATGATATCCACATTGTTCACAAATATTCATTTTTGACTTAAGCAATTTTTATAATTTAATCCATAAAATAATTTTCACATTGAACCCACAAATGCTTGTATAGATCCAGATCATTAGAACTTTTTTTTTAGAGTTAAATCATTACCATTTTCTCGAGTTATTATATCGAAATTTTGCCTTCACTACTTTTTTCCACCTTCGCAAATGTGTAATTATAAATATAACTATCGTTGGAATTGTCACTACCACTAAAAAAAATGAACTATCAATACAGATTTGAGAACGAAGATAAGAGTCAATACAACTATTAATGTGATTATTCCAACTATAGTTAGTATCATACAAAAAATCATAGTGGGGATCGTCGCTTTTCGATCCATTATTAATATAACTAGAATTACGATAACTATAAAAAAAACTTTCTAGTTCACTCAAAAAAGAATGATCATTGTTAATCTCAAAAATTTGATTTTCACTATCAAAATATATGGAATAACTATCCTGATTACTATCCCTAATTAAAAAGGTGTCATCAGAAATGAAATTCCGAATGTCTTTGACGCCAACTAAATGATCAACCTTACTGTAATAACTAGAGCTGTCACTCCAATCATGAATGTTTTTATCCGTATCATTTCTAGCCGGGTCTTCGTTTACACTACTATTTTCAATAGGACCAAGGCTATCCATTGATTTACTTAGCCCACATCTGTATTCTAATTCCCCCTTAGACAAGATCAAATTGAACCATGATTTTTCCATAGAGCTTTCTTTGCCTCTATTTACATGAAAGTACAATAGATGAATAGTCATTTCGATGAAAAATCAACTGAATATTTTATTTCCTATCAGAATACTAGATACAATCACTAGGTTATTAACGAACAATGAGTGAATGTTGAAGGAAACGATTCTTTTTGTGAGAAACCTGAGTAGCAGTTCATTATATATGATAGAGCTCTTTTTTTTTTCAATTAGAAATATCAATTTTCAATTGAAATAGTGATTTCCCCATGTTGTGTAAAATTCGCACTGAAAAAATTGAAATAAAGAAATTTTTCCTATCAAGACCCTTTTTTTTTCAAAATCTCGTCTACTAATACAATACAATAAGTTTCTATTCCAACACGGAACCAAAAGGACAACATACAGGATGGGTAGAAGAAGTTGTGATGCTTGGCTCGATCCATGATCCGAAACCGTGGGATATAGGATAGAAAAGAATACACCAATCCTAAGGATCCATACACATACATAGGATTAATTATGGACCTAGGAGAAAATTTGAGTTGTGTTTAGTCTTTTATTTTTGTATTTAAGATTTTGTATATCTAGATAAAAATATATCTATCAAAAATATAGACAATAGACAATAAGGTCGGCTCAACTTTTAGTAAAAGATTGGGCCGAGTTTAATTGCAATTCAACAAACTGACAGTAACTACTGGATTACAAAGTATCCATTGCTTTGAAGTCAATTTTTCTTTTATCCTTTTTTATTTATCTTTATTTATCTAAAGTATCCACTGGTTTGAATTCAAATTTGATCTCCTTCCATACTTCACAAGCAGCAGCTAGTTCAGGACTCCATTTGCTAGCCTCGCGGATAATTTCATTACCCTGAGCGGCAAGGTCACGTCCTCATTACGAGCTTTTACACATGCTTCTAAAGCTACTGATTCGCCACGGCACCCGGTGCATTTCCCAAGGGTGTCCTAAAGTTCCTCCACCGAATTGTAGTACGGAATCATCTCCAAAGATCTCGGTCAAAGCAGGCATATGCCAAACGTGAATACCCCCCGAAGCTACGGGCAGAACACCTGGTAGAGAAACCCAATCTTGAGTGAAATAAATACCACGGCTTGAATCTTTTTCAATAAAATCATCACGTAATAAATCAACAAAGCCCAAAGTTATTTCCTTTCTCCTTCAAGTTTACCTACTACTGTACCAGCGTGAATATGATCTCCACCAGACATACGTAAAGCTTTAGCTAGTACACGAAAGTGCATACCATGATTCTTCTGTCTATCAATAACTGCGTGCATTGCGCGATGGATGTGAAGAAGTAGACCGTTATCTCGGCAATAATGAGCCAAGGTAGTATTTGCAGTGAACCCACCTGTTAAGTAGTCATGCATTACGATAGAACTCCCACCTCTCTGGCACACGCGGCCCTTTTCATCATTTCTTCACATGTACCCGCAGTAGCATTCAAGTAATGCCCTTTGATTTCACCTGTTTCAGCCTGTGCTTTATAAATAGCTTCGGCACAAAATAAGAAACGGTCTCTCCAGCGCATAAATGGTTGGGAGTTCACATTCTCATCATCTTTGGTAAAATCAAGTCCGCCGCGTAGACATTCATAAACTGCTCTACCGTAGTTCTTAGCGGATAACCCCAATTTAGGTTTAATAGTACATCCTAATAGGGGGCGACCATACTTGTTCAATTTATCTCTTTCAACCTGGATGCCATGAGGCGGGCCTTGGAAAGTTTTAATATAAGCAGTAGGGATTCGCAGATCCTCTAGACGTAGAGCGCGCAGGGCTTTGAACCCAAATACATTACCCACAATGGAAGTAAACATGTTAGTAACAGAACCTTCTTCAAAAAGGTCTAAGGGGTAAGCTACATAACATATATATTGATCGTCTTCCAGGAACGGGATCAATGTGGTAGCATCGCCCTTTGTAACGATCAAGGCTGGTAAGCCCATCGGTCCACACGGTTGTCCATGTACCAGTAGAAGATTCAGCAGCTACCGCGGCCCCTGCTTCTCAGGCGGAACTCCGCTGAGGAGTTACTCGGAAGGCTGCCAAGATATCAGTATCTTTGACTTCATATTGAGGAGTATAATAAGTCAATTTATACTTTAACACCGGCTTGAATCCAACACCTGTTTTAGTCTCTGTTTGTGGTGACATAAGTCCCTCCCTACAACTCATGAATTAAGAATTCTCGCAACAACAAGGTCTACTCTGACATAAATGAGGAGTTAATGAAACCTTTTTCGAAGAAATCTTTCAAAAAATTATCAACTAAACTAATCCGAAAGGTTCCTTATTAGACCATGGTATTTGATTCGCCAAATACATCATTATTCTATATTCTTTCATATGTATGGCGCAACCTGATCCGTGTTTTTCAAGTTTATAATTCCTTACTTTTTTGAATCGAAATGCAAATAAAATAAATGAAAATAAATGTAATAGAAATATATAAATAATAATAAATAATATAAAAATAATATTAAATATTAATTTAAATAAAATATTAATTTAAATATTAATATAATATATTATAAATAAAATATAATAATTAGAATATATATTCTAATATATATATTAGAATATATAAATATATAATAGAATTAATTAGAAATAGAATTAATTAGAATTAATATTCTAATATCTAATAGAAATTAGAAAATTATATAATATAAACTCAATAATAAGAAATCAATAATAAAAAATAAGAAATTAAACTCACTACTACAAAATAATAAATTCACCCTTGACAGCTTGACAGTAATATATGTTGTATATGTAAATCCTAGATGTGAAAATAGGCGTAATTCGTTCATGAAATGAAAAAAAAAAAAATATAGATGGAAAAAAAAAGGAGAGGTTGACGTAAAAAAAAAAATCGATATGCTAAAATAAAATACGAAATGAGATAGAAAAAATGCGATAGAAATAAGGAATCATAAATAGAGTTCGGGTTCGAATTCCATAGATAATATGGATGGTATTGCCTATAATGATAGACAAATGAAAGAAGACTCTCTCAAAATTTTTATTTATCCACTTCCTATTTTGAAAAATAGGTTGGTTGAACTTAAAAATTCCTTCATTGAATAAAGAAACAATCCAATTGAATTGCATTCAATTGATGGTACCAACGAAATCGAGCGCTAACCCCATTTCTTATTGAATTAACTGATCAATCTCCTGTCGAAGATTTATTTTGTATTAGATAATTTTCGAAAAAAAAAAATTGACATATTTCACTTTATTATATTATGAGACTAAATCCTACTACTTGTTCCTGGAGTTTCCACGCTTGAAAAAGAAAATCTGGGACGTATTTCAAATCATCGGTCCAGTACTGATGTAGCCTTTCCCGGGCAAGATGCCTAATATTTACAATGCTTTAGTAGTTAAGGGTCGAGATACCGCCGGTCAACAAATTAATGTAACTTGTGAGGTACAGCAATTATTAGAAATAATCGAGTTAGAGCTGTAGCTATGAGCGCTACAGATGGTCTAACGAGAGGAATGGAAGTGATTGACACGGGAGCGCCTCTATGTTCCAGTCGGCGGAGCGACCCTAGACGAATTTTTAACGTGCTTGGGGAGCCTGTTGATAATTTAGGTCCTGTAGATACTGCACAACATCCCCTATTCATAAACCCGCGCCCGCTTTTATACAATTAGATACAAAATTATCTATTTTTGAAACAGGAATTAAAGTAGTCGATCTTTTAGCCCTTATCGTCGTGGAGGAAAAAATCGACTATTTGGGGGCTGGGGTAGGTAAAACAGTACTTATTATGGAATTGATCAACAACATTGCGAAAGCTCATGGGGGTATCCGTATTTGGCGGAGTAGGTGAACGGACTCGTGAAGGAAATGATCTTTACATGGAAATGAAAGAATCTGGAGTAATTAATGAACAAAATCTTGCGGAATCAAAAGTGGCTTTAGTCTACGGTCAGATGAATGAACCGCCAGGAGCTCGTATGAGAGTTGGGTTGACTGCCCTAACTATGGCAGAATATTTCCGAGATGTTAATGAACAAGACGTACTTCTATTTATAGAGAATATCTTCCGCTTTGTCCAAGGGGGATCCGAAGTATCTGCCTTATTGGGTAGAATGCCTTCCGCTGTGGGTTATCAACCCACCCTTAGTACCGAAATGGGTACTTTACAAGAAAGAATTACTTACCAAGGAGGGATCCATAACTTCTATTCAAGCAGTTTATGTACCTGCGGATGATTTGACCGACCCTGCCCCCTGCCACAACATTTGCGCATTTAGATGCTACCACCGTACTATCAAGAGGATTAGCTGCCAAAGGTATTTATCCCGCGGTAGATCCTTTAGACTCAACGTCAACTATGCTCCAACCTCGAATCGTTGGTGAGGAACATTATGAAACTGCGCAAAGGGTTACAAACCTTACAACGTTACAAAGAACTTCAGGACATTATAGCTATCCTTGGTGACGAAATTGTCCGAAGAGGATCGCTTAACTGTAGCAAGAGCGCGAAAAAATTGAGCGTTTTTATCACAACCCTTTTCGTAGCGGAAGTATTTACTGGTTCCCGGGAAATACGTTGGCCTAGCAGAAACAATTAGAGGGTTTAAATTGATCCTTTCCGGAGAATTAGACGGTCTTCCTGAACAGGCCTTTATTTGGTAGGTAACATCGATGAAGCTACTGCGAAGGCTACGAACTTAGAAATGGAGAGCAAATTGAAGAAATGACCTTAAATCTTTGCGTACTTACCCCTAATCGAATTGTTTGGGATTCAGAAGTGAAAGAAATCATTTTATCTACTAATAGCGGACAAATTGGCGTATTACCAAATCACGCGCCTATTGCCACAGCTGTAGATATAGGTATTTTGAGAATACGCCTTAACGACCAATGGTTAACGATGGCTCTGATGGGTGGTTTTGCTAGAATAGGCAACAATGAAATCACTATTTTAGTAAATGATGCGGAGAAGGGTAGTGACATTGATCCACAAGAGGCTCAGCAAGCTCTTGAAATAGCGGAAGCTAACTTGAGGAAAGCTGAAGGCAAGAGGCAAACAATTGGCAAATCTAGCTCTCAGACGGGCTAGGACACGAGTAGAGGCTATCAACGCGATTTCGTAACTAGTTGGTTAATCGAAAGAATTTCCGTATAAACAGAACTTTCGTTTATACATCCCATTTTGATTCTGCTGATTAAATAGAATCAAATACAATCAAAAGTGAAATCAGATTTTGATCTAACGAAAATTTGAAAAATTGAAAACGGAAATAGAATAGGATGAAAAAGAGAAAATCAATAAAAGAAGGTGGGTAGAAAAAACTTATTAGACACCGGGATCGACGGTATCTAATAAGTTCTACCTACTATTGATTTGAACCAATGACTCCGCCGTATGAAAGCAATACTCTAACCGCTGAGTTAAGTAGGTCATTTATTATCATAAGGAATCATAAAGAGAAAGAAAAGGGACCTATCACATCGATGGATTATAAATCCAATATTACTTCTAAGCAATACCAATCAAACCGACCAAAAAGGTATGATTATGCTGTTGGATCATCTAATATTCATCTTGACAAGAAATTATCTACATAATATGATAAACTATGTATCACAAATACAAGGGCTATAGCTCAGTTGGTAGAGCACCTCGTTTACACGCGCGCCAATGTTTTTCAGGGAAGTCTATCATGCAATCAAAAGAATTGATCCTTTTGAGAAATCAATGTCTTACTCCATTACTTTGAAAGAACAAAACAAGAGAACAATAGCCTGACAAATGGTTCGGTCCGATTCGGGTGCCGTTTAGTTTAGGCAGGATCCGAAGCGAACCCATCGTTGATTTGAGATATTGATAGGGTGAATACCCAGTCTATTCAATGCTAGGCATAATGAGTATAAGGACCTCAAAAATGCTCTTTTCGTCCTATGAATCTTAAGGTGTATGAAGTTTCATGTTTGATTTTTTAATCAGGATGATAGAGACTCCATTTAACTTAGGTTGATCTAGGCCAGAAGCAGACCTACGTCAAGATAACCCTTCCTTTCTTTGAAACACTTTTGGAGTGCTCCTGTATCAGTAATGAATCAGAGCACACGGAACCATCTTCTTTTTTTTTTAGAAAAAATATATATATATGGTAGACTAGCTGATCTTTCTATCAGTTAATGAAAGAGCCCAATGCAAAAAAAAATGCATGTTGGGTCTTTGAAATAGGCCGAATCATTTTGATAATAATCAGTTCGATCTGTTTTACTGAGAAGGTCTACGGTTGAGTCCGTATAGCCCTATATTTTCTATTTTTTTTTTTATTAATTTTTTCAATATTCAGTAAATTAATAAAAATGAAAATAATATTCTTAAAACTAAAGCAAATTAAAACAATAAAGAATATCCAAATACAACTAAAAATTTGTATAGTTTTTTTGCTAATTATTGTATTCTTTGTTGATTGAAACTGTATCTTCCAGTTGCTTGGTTAAAATCATTCCCATATTTTACTGTCCGTAATCAAAGAGTTGGTGAGACTTCTTCCGGTATACCACCAAATTTGTGTGAATCCTGAGTCAAAAATTATGACACGAATCCGGTAAAGGTAAAAAAAAAAAAAAAAAAAAAAACCTAATTCAACTCAACTCAAATCGAATCTAATATTGAGTCGCACGGATCTAAGAGCGCCTTAATTGTATGGATTTGTTGACACGATTGTATGGATTTGTTGACACGTCAGAGTTTGAAAACAAAGAAAGATCTTTTTTCAAACATAATTTCATACAGAATCTATTAAATATATATAAATTATAAATAATATATATAAATAATATAATATATAAATAATATATAGAAATATATATAGATATAAAATATATAGATATAAAATATAGATAAAAATAAAAATTGAGATTTAGAATAAAATAAATAGAATAAATAAATAAATAGAATTTCCGAATTTGAATTTGAAGGCTTTTTTTTTTCTAAAAAATTTAATACATATTAGATATTAGTTAGATATTATTCGAATTCCTTTTATTCCTTTTATTTATAAAAATAATTTAGAAAAAATCCGAAATCGAAATGAAGTGTGAAAACGAAAAAAAAGTATTACTTGTTTTGGATTTGTATACTATATTACTATATAATAATAGTATATAATAATAGTATAAATATATATTTATACTATTACTATACAAATTAGTACTATATCGAAATTAAATCGAAAGAAATAGGTGTAATGTAAATAAAATAGATTAATTCCAATCAATAAATCGTAAAACGCAACATGGAAACACAGCAAACAAAAACGAAACTAGACGATTCGATCAAACTGAATTGTTGTTTTGACTAAACAAATAGTTGTGGATGACTTCACAATGAATTCCAGGTCGAATCGACTAATCCGATCTATTTTTCACATTCATAGAGCTCGTCTATGTTTCTGCTTTACGAATATGATATTTTCTGGGCATTTCTAATAATATCAAGTGCTATTCTATTTTGGCATTTCTAATTTCTGGAGTTTTAGCCCCGATTAGAAAGGGTCCAGAAAAACTTTCTAGTTATGAATCGGGTATAGAACCAATGGGCGATGCTTGGTTACAATTTCGAATCCGTTATTATATGTTTGCTCTAGTTTTTGTTGTTTTTTTGATGTTGAAACGGTTTTTCTTTATCCATGGGCAATGAGTTTCGATGTATTGGGGTACCTGTATTCATAGAAGCTTTCATTTTCGTGCTT
>JAGYYJ010000590.1:50000-55000 GCA_019671005.1 Hibiscus mutabilis | reverse complement strand
TTATGGCCTTACAGAACGACAATTACTTAAATACGTTCGGATTGCCAGAAAAAAAGCAAAGGGTCAACAGGTCAGGTTTTACTACAATTACTTGAAATGCGTTTGGATAACATCCTTTTCGATTGGGTATGGCTTCGACTATTCCTCAAGCCCGCCAATTAGTTAACCATAGACATATTTTTTTAGTTAATGGGCGTACAGTAGATATACCAAGTTATCGCTGCAAACCCCGAGATATTATTTCAGCGAGGGATGAACAAAAATCTAGAACTCTGATCCAAAATTATCTTGATTCATCCACCCATGAGGAATTACCAAAGCATTTGACCCTTCACACATTACAATATAAAGGATTAGTCAATCAAATAATAGATAGGAAATGGGTTGGTTTGAAAATAAATGAATTGCTTGTCGTAGAATATTATTCTCGTCAGACTTAAACCTAACTAAAATAACAAAACAAGGCTTCTGCCCCCTTTTCACCTGAGTTAAGGTTAAGTGAAGACAGGGTGATGGGTTTGATTCGGGTATTTTTTTCCTATTCATGTATGATAGATCCGTAGGGAGATTTTCATCCCCTGTCCGCTATTTTCAGTATTCCATATTAAAATAAAAAAAAGAATTGGGAATAGAGAATCTATCTAAAGGAATAGAGAATCTATCTAAAATCTATCTAAAGAAGGGTCTAATAGTATCTGTTCTTATTTGATTTGATACATTGTAGTCAGTGTAGTCAGTTACATTGGCATTGGCGATTAGGTGAAGGTGCGGAAAGAGAGGGATTCGAACCCTCGGTAAACAAAAGTCTACATAGCAGTTCCAATGCTACGCCTTGAACCACTCGGCCATCTCTCCTACATAATTATTATGGCCGATAACCCGAGCGAATAGCGAGTTATTCATATTAGATTGTTCGATAGGTACGAACAATATCAATTCTAACTAGAAAACCAGCTATAAAAAAAAGAAAACTTTTCATCACTTTTTTTATCACTTTTTCTTTAGCCTCCCGGCTCGAATAATTTTTTTTTTATGGAATGGGTCTGCTTTTATGTTATTTCGTACTGTACACTTCCTTTGTTTGTGAGATCATTTTATTTTCTCACCAGGGGTAATGAAAAGAGTTATAGAATGGATTGCTACCTATGCCTAGATCGCAGATAAATGGAAATTTTATTGATAAGACCTTTTCAATTGTAGCCAATATCTTATTACGAATAATTCCGACAACTTCAGGAGAAAAAGAGGCATTTACTTATTACAGAGATGGTGCGATTTGATTATTATATATATTAATATATATATATTTTTTACTTTATTTACTTTTTTATTTACTTTACCGCTCTCAGTCTTAGGAAAAAGACATATTATTCAGAATAGAAAAAAAGACCATTGAAAACAAAAAAGAAATCTACGCTTGTTGAAGGTGAAGTTTATAAATAAAGCAATTCCTTCTGTCGTGTATCCCCGATTAATGCAACCTCAGATGCTTCAATTGTTGATTCGAGTATTGAGCGAAAGGTTACACCTATGGTATGGGTCTGTATTGTAGGTCAACCCTACTACACTAGTACCAATAGGCGGCATAGAGGAAGAAGCACTACACCTAGGAATCAACAACACGAAAAAACTTGTTATTAATGATTCCCTTTCTTTATCGGGATCGGAACTAAGAGAAATGGTTGGGA
Source organism: Hibiscus mutabilis (assembly GCA_019671005.1). NCBI lineage: Eukaryota > Viridiplantae > Streptophyta > Magnoliopsida > Malvales > Malvaceae > Hibiscus > Hibiscus mutabilis. The sequence continues at coordinate 53,312 of JAGYYJ010000590.1, read as the reverse complement.
CAACAAACATCCATCTTGTTCGTACTTTGGATACCCATATAACCATCGAAGATTGTTGAAGTGACTAATTCCTGGAAATTAAGGAGCGTTGAGAACAAAGAAATTGTTGAAGTTTACTTTTTTATCTAATACGAACACGCTTGATGGTAAGAAAAAAATCTTTTTTTGCAGAGGGTTGGCTAGAGATTTCTTGTAAAAACATTAGCCCTGCTCAGTTCATAATGACAATCTTTCGACCTTTTTTTTTTAATTCCACGGATTATTCTCATTATGCACATAAAGGAGGAGCCGTATGAGGTGAAAATCTCATGTACGGTTTTGGAACGGAGAATTCTTTGAATCGAATGACGACCGTAACGGATGTCGGCTCAATCCGAAGGAAATTATGCGGAGGCCTTACAGAATTATTATGAAGCTATGCGACTAGAAATTGATCCCTATGATCGAAGTTATATACTCTATAACATAGGCCTTATCCACACAAGTAACGGAGAACATACAAAAGCGTTAGAATATTATTTTCGAGCACTAGAACAAACCCGTTCTTACCCCAAGCTTTTAATAATATGGCTGTGATCTGTCATTACGTGCGACTATCTCCACTATAGAAATAATAAAAAAAAAAAGAAATACGCTAGTAAATAAATAAATACGCTAAAATACGCTAGTAAAGAAAAAATACTAGAAAAAAATAGGCTTTCTACATATTGCATCGTCAAAAAAACGATTTTTATCAGCTGTAACAAAAAAACTTCATAGAAGTCGAAATATGAAGAAATATATGCCTAGATACTTTATTCTATGGATAAAGATCTAATTGATAGAGGAAGCGCCGTAAAGATCAATTAGCGAGGTTTTTGGTCGATACAATAAACAAGAACTGCTTATTTATGTCATGATATGAGATAAAAATTAGGAATCAACTTATGTAATAGAGCCGACCCCTAAGTTATTGAGCAGCGGTGTAGCATCAGATCCCAAAGACAGTAAGTCTTTTATGAGGAAGAAGTCTTTTTCAAAGATTCTATATAAATTTCTATATGATATGAAAACGAGATAGTTACCTTTCAGAAAAATCTAACGGACGATAGTCCCAGAAACGCCTATGCTTTATTTTTTTGAAAGGTGGGAGAAAAAAATAAAACTTCTTATTAATTTAATCAAAATTCAAGTTTGAAACTTATGGAATTAACCCCTTTTGGTTAACCCGAGACAAATCGATAGATCTATGAGAAATCTTATTCATCTTATTCACTTGGATATAGGGTAGGGTAAAAAAAAATGGGACCAAAAAATTGACTGCCGAGCCGTATGAGGTAGGAAACTCTCAAGTACAGTTCTAAGGAAAGGAATTGAACCGCCTATTTCGACCGGGAGAACAGGCCATTCGACAGGGGATTCAGAAATAGCGGAGGCTTGGTTCGATCAAGCCGCTGAGTATTGAAACAGGCTATAGCGCTTACTCCTGGTAATTATATTGAAGCGCAGCAGATTGGTTAAAGATCACGAGGCGTTTCGAATAAGAACAAGAGCTCTCTGTTTATTTATTATTTTAGGATTAGAAATTCAATTAGAAATTCGAAAATTCTATTACTATTAAATTATATTCTTATTCTATTTTCTATTTCTATTCAATTTTAATTTCTATTAAATATTAAATCCATTTAATTTAGTAATTAAATAATTTAATTAAATAAATTACCTTACCATTTAAATTATTTAAAATTCGATTTTCTATTCAATTTGAATATTTATATTTAAATAGTAAAATTTAAATAAATAAATATTCAAAAATATTAATTTAATTGTAATTTTAATTGTTTGTTTTTTTGGGACCCATCGGTCAAATAAAACGGATCATTTCTCTCTCTGGGAAAAACCAATCAAAAAATTTCATTATATCCTTTCTAAAATCGTTCTATTTCGTCTGATATTTCGTTTCGTTCGTTTCGATAAAGTAATCCACGGATATAGCAAAATAAAATATATATTTTCTGCTTCTATTAAAACTAATAAAAACCCCTCAAATGACTAAATATCGATACTGGAGTATCCCTTAGTAATGAATGCTCACGTGATTTGGGATAGAGTAATATTGTTTGTTTATCTATGTAAGACAAAAAAAAAAACCATCTCGGAACTTCTAATTAAGATATGAATACAATACACTGGTTGCACAAAAAAAAAAATGTTTTTTGCACCAATGTAAAAGTAAAAAGTCAAAAAAGGTTTTATAATTATAAGATTAAAAGGTCCGTTGAGCGCCTCATGGATATGTCATAATAGATCGAACACTTGCCCCGGATCGACTTCAGATCATAATTGCTCTAGTGAATAACTAAAGAAAAAAAAGATAGATAAAAAATAGATAGATAGATAGATGAGAGATAGAAGAAGAAAGAAACTAATTATAAGCGTCTCTCATAGGTTCACTAATTACTTGACTGTTGGCGGGTCTCTTTGTATGTGTTGTCCGGAAGGAAGACTCAATGATTATTCGTTCGCCGGAACCAGAAGTAAAAATTTTGGTAGATAGGGATCCCGTAAAAACTTCTTTCGAGGAATGGGCTAGGCCGGGTCATTTCTCAGAACAATAGCTAAGGGACCCGATACTACCACGTGGATCTGGAACCTACATGCCGATGCTCACGATTTCGATAGCCATACCAGTGATTTGGAGAGATTTCTCATAAAATATTTAGTGCCCATTTCGGCCAACTCTCCATCATCTTTCTTTGGCTGAGCGGCATGTATTTCCACGGTGCTCGTTTTCCAATTATGAAGCATGGCTCAGCGATCCTACTCACATTGGACCGAGCGCCCAGGTGGTTTGGCCAATAGTGGGCCAAGAAATCTTGAATGGTGATGTGGGTGGGGGTTTCCGAGGAATACAAATAACCTCTGGTTTTTTTCAGATTTGGCGAGCATCTGGAATAACTAGTGAATTACAACTCTATTGTACCGCAATTGGTGCATTGGTCTTTGCAGCCTTAATGCTTTTTTTGCCAGTTGGTTCCATTATCACAAAGCAGCCCCAAAATTGGCTTGGTTCCAAGATGTAGAATCTATGTTGAATCACCATTTAGCAGGGCTACTAGGGCTTGGGTCCCTTTCTTGGGCAGGGCATCAAGTACATGTATCTTTACCGATAAACCAATTTCTAAATGCTGGAGTAGACCTAAAGAGATCCCACTTCCCCATGAATTTATCTTGAATCGTGATCTTTTGGCTGAACTTTATCCCAGTTTTGCTGAGAGCAACCCCATTTTTTTACCTTGAATTGGTCAAAATATGCGGAATTTCTTACTTTTC
>JAGYYJ010000590.1:7500-40000 GCA_019671005.1 Hibiscus mutabilis | reverse complement strand
AGTTTTATGAAAAAAAAAAAAAGTCAAAAGCCCCTTATCGGATTTGAACCGATGACTTACGCCTTACCATGGCGTTACTCTACCACTGAGTTAAAAGGGCCGTTCGATTCAATTACTGAATGAATCGGTAGACGGATAAGATCTATTTATATATAATAAGATCTATTTATATATATAAGTATATGCGGTAGACTCATAGTGGCTAGTAGCTCTCAGCTCTCAGAATGATAATTCTAATTTACTTAACGTGTAGAGGTAAAGGGGTTTATTGATAGTGGATTTGATAAATATCAATGCAATGATGATTGTTTCAAGGCCGATCATAATTGGCTTATCAGAACAGAACGAAATTCATTTATTTGATTTGATTAATAATTTATTTGATTTGATTAATACGACCTTAGCAATTCGACATAGATCTAATCTATTTTATCGAAAAATGTGATGAAGAGATTTGCTTTGTCCACCGAACCCTTTTTTTAGAAAAAAAAAAAAACACACGTAATTTTCGATAACTTCTTGCTCCCTCTTCCCAAAATTCCCGATTTACTTTTTGTTAATTTACTGGCTTAGTGTGAGATAGAAATATGCCTGTCTCGTCGTAATAATGAGTGAATCAATGAATGAAAGTGTAAAAATGAAGGTTAACTCCCTTTTTTATGTTTTTTTTTATGTTTATGTCTTTATGTTTATGTCACACCAATCACTTCCCGAAAGGATCTTATACTTTGTATTATTAATATAATCTAGTTTCTCTTTATAATATCTATTTATATAATAGATTGAATTTATCTAATTCATTTCTATATAGAATAGAGTGACGATTAAAATGAATGATTTACTGAGTCTAAATCATGAATCAAAAATGGAAAATCATAAAAGATGGAAAAAGCTTTCGGATCTAGTCATTCCATTATATTGACAATTTCAAAAAACTGCTCATACTATGAGCATAGTATGTCGTCGCAGTCAGGCAAATAGGCCCCCATCGTCTAGCTAGCGTTTTAGACATCTCTCTTTCAAAGGAGGCAGCGGGGATTCGACTTCCCTGGGGTAGGGTACTACGAAAGGAAGTTGATCATGGATTATCAATAAACCTAGAATTGATTCTTCCTGGGTCGATGCCCGAGCGGTTAATGGGGACGGACTGTAAATTCGTTGGCAATATGTCTACGCTGGTTCAAATCCAGCTCGGCCCAATAATTCGCTGATCCGCCATAACATAAAATGCCCATTTTTTTTTTCTTTTCCAGAAAAGCCAAACAAAAAAATTAGGGAAGAATAAAAAAAGTCCAATTTTCTGATATATCCATCCCTACCGCTATTTGTTTTTTATTTGTTCTATTTATTTAGTTGTTCCCATAAATTCTGACCTTGATAACGCTCTAGATTCATATCAGGATCATTAAATAGAAAGTTTAATGAAAAGAAAGAGTAAAGTAAACAAAAAAGACTCTTTTTTTTTTTTTTTGAAATTGATTATTGATCGATTTATTTGGCAATAACGAAAGGATTACTAGTAACTAGTAATCCGCGTCGCTCTCATAAGTGCATACCCGTATGGATATCAATATATCACTCGCGCCTTTGTTTGTTACAACACGGCGATTCGAATCGAAAATCTAAAAAATGGCTTGAATAAAATCATAAGACTATCTATGCTGTACGCTTTTCTTTATTTCCCTGGGATTGTAGTTCAATTGGTCAGAGCACCGCCCTGTCAAGGCGGAAGCTGCGGGTTCGAGCCCCGTCAGTCCCGACGGATACAATTAAAAAAATACATCAATCGATCCCTCCGTTTTCTGTGTCAAAAGGACAAATGATAAATTTCATTCCCAACGATATCTTTTTTTTTTTTTTCTTTCTATTTTTTTGTTGGGGTTTTATTTGTAAACTATTTGTAAACAGTGAAAGTGGAAAAGTAGTCAGATGATACATCAGATGATTGTACAAGGAAGACAGTAGATTATCGAAAGAAAGAGTGGAAAAATATATAAAATAAAGGAAAGGAATTCTTTTGATTGGACCAGGAATCCATTTTTGTATTCGGTGTGGATAAAAGATCTTCCTATGTTATACTATTCAATTCTCGACGGTGAATCGATTTGATAAGCTTAGATATTGTTATTCATGATATTGATCCGATTCGATGTCATTGAAATGTAAGTCATTGCATTGAATTTACAAGCGACAAATTTATCATCTCTATGGGATTAAATCCCGAGTTATTGCGAAGGAAAAAAACAATGAAATTATGGAAGTAAATATTCTCGCATTTATTGCTACAGCGCTGTTCATTCTAGTTCCTACTTTTACTAAAAACTGTCAGTCAATATTTAAATAAAAACTTTCAGTCAAAAAAAGTTCATTTCATTTTAAATAAAATGAATGGACTAGAACTCAGACTTTTTAACTCATAGTATTAGAAAATTCAAATTTTTTTTCTCAATTTCAATTTCTTCTTAAATAAAATGAATGGACTAGAATCAGCAGTATCTATAAAACTCGATATACATTGTTTGATTTTGATTGAAAGGGTGTTATTCGTCTATATTATTGATCTATATTATTCATAGAATACATTACTCCACTAGAATCCAAGAATTTCGAAATGAAGACTAAATAGTTAAAATAAAAATTTTGCAAAACGATCTAGAAATAACTTGATACGGTTTGATTCCAAAAAGAAATTAGGAGTACCCCTTTTCCCAATTCTTTTGATTTACTACAGTGAAAGGAAAATGAAAAAGACTACCATTAAAAGCAGCCCAAGCAAGACTTACTATATCCATGTGTATTATGTCCCCATCTCTATGAATATGAAACAAATATGAAGGAATTTTTCCATTATTGTTCACTAATAATAGTGGGATTACTGGCAGAGTCAAAAAGAACAGGGAATTCTGACACACCGCCGTTGATGAAACACTTCAATAAATCCGCTTAGAACAAGTTCTTATATGATTTCTAGTAAAATCGAGAACCATTAAGCACAAGCAAAATACGCAGTAACACTTTTGTAAGTATCAAAAAATGTTACTCACATGTCAATAATAGACTTATTCCTTCTTTTGGCGTCCCTCATTAAGTAAAAGCCAATTATCTATCCAATCTAATATTAATTGGATGCCTGAACACTTAGAGACTTTCATCAGTCTGTCTACAAAGTATCTTCCAACCCTTCTACAATACAACCATTCATTAGTTAATTAGACACTCCCGTTATCAATCTAATTCAAGACTCCCTAGTAGCCCTCGGGGTTCCCCATATCAAGATTTACTGATTCCTTCCACTACTTTAGTTTTTCCTTGAATCCTGGACATTAGAGACGTTAGGATTTCGAGTTTTTTGTTGATCAGGCGACACCCGGATTTGAACTGGGAATAAGGGATTTAGTCCCCCCGCCTTACCGCCGGCATGTCAAAAAAGCTACAAACAAAAAATGAGTGTATCCTTTTTATTTTTAGATCGGATCCATGCCTTCAATTGGTTATAGTATCTCAAGACACACAATATCTAAAACTTTCCTTTCTTTTTTTCTATTGAAAAAGAAAATGTGATTCTCAGTGAGAAAAAAGTAAAAATTCAGGACAAATAAATTGGAACCATTAACTATTAACTATTGACTGCAAATTTATGGACGATTCTTCTTCACTTGTCTTTTTCTAATGGTATAAGAAAATAAAACTGGATACATAACAATCAGTATTGATTTTTTCAATAAAAAAACTTTCTGAATTTCAATTATATTATAATAATATAACAGCAATTATGCGTCTATGTAAACCCCAGAGCATAAGTTGTTACACAGTTATAGTTATCTAATGAGGTATTTTATCTATCTAGATATGATGTTCATAGGGAATCAGCAAGAAATTATCGTGTTTCAATTTTTCATTGAATAGATTAAAAGAAAAAATTGAATTTTTGATAGAGCACGCCATGTCTTGTCTCCACCAGAGCGCTATAATGGAAAAAAGAAAGACATAGACATATATAAATAGAAATGCTATATCTGCACATGTTTAATAAATACAAGTCCTCTTTTCGCACGCACTTCAATCATATTCTAAATATTCTACTAAAAATAAAAACGAAAAAGTGGGTAAAACATCTCTCTTTCTCTGCGAATCATTTTTTGAACAATGGAGTCCATGAAAAAATTAAGCGCTAGAAAAATCAACTCTCTCCCTATATATATTTTATATATATTTTATGATTATTTTGTCTTTCATCTCAACGAACAGATCAAATCAGAATTCTTTTCATTTTTCTGGTATTCAATCGGATTGAATATGTAATATCATAATAATGGTAGAAATTGAATTATTATTTTCTTTTATATTCTAGACAAAACTCCATACGGCTAAATGGCATTTATCAATTCTTTTTCTGTATCTGTTTGTTATAGTTATAAATATAAATTCAAATTTGAGTATAATTTTTTTTCTTCCGTTAATACGCATTTCATTTTCACATTTCCATATATATTATATGGAGTTAGATAAAATTTATATGGAGTTAGATAAAATTTCATGTGATTCAGTAAACAGAATAGAAATTCAATTCCATCATTATTAGATCGATTCGTGATTCGATTTGAAGAATGAGAAAAGAATGGATTTTTTGATAAGCGAAATTCAAAATGCTCGGAAAAATGAAATGTCTACAGAAATTTGAAGGATTTTGTGGGTTCAATCGAACAGAAGAACTTTATAAGTTTCAAAAATTGAAAAGAAATTGAATTTCAATTATTTGGAAAACATATCAATTGGTGAAACTGTTGATAAAAGAAAGATGCTGTATATGAAAATATTCTTCTGAATTATATGTATCCGCAGGATTAATTTGGAAAACCAGTAAGGATATGCAAGAACAAAACAATTGGAAACATTCCTTTAATGAACTCCTCGGAACTTCTATAGTAAATGGAATATACAGAATTGTGATCAATCAAATATTGCAAAGCCCGGATTGATTATCGAAGAATTGATCATAACGCGGTTCATACTGGCACATAATATCAGATTGGGGGAGGTTAGAATTAGAGATTGATAGAAAAGCAAGGATATGGGCTCGTGTAGAAAACATCTATTCTAGTTCTATCATCAGCTATGGGTTTGAATCTAAGAGAAATTCTAGAGAATGTTTGCTACCCTGAAATTTTCTTGTCTTTCCTGACCGATAAAAAAAAAAAATTGGGTCAAAAGAAAATGCCATTTTGGAGTTTTATCAACAATTTTCTTGTGTAGGCGGGGATCCGGTATTTTTCTGAATCCTTGTGTAAGAATTACAAAAGAAATTTTTTCAGCAAAGATGTGAATTAGGAAGGATTGGTCGACGAAAATAAGCAAATGAATATACAGAGAAAATCTTAATTACCTCAGAACAAATATTTGTTACTGCGAGATATATTGGCAGCCGCGGATCATTTGATTGGAATGAACTCATTTGAAAAATAAGCGTATTCGTTAACAATCTCTTACAAGACCAATTATTGAAAGACAGCAATTTCAGAATTTGGTAACTTCGACTCCATTAACAACCACTATGAATCCTTTTCGATTACACCCATTGTCTCAAGTTTTGGATCGAACAAATCCATTGACACAAATAGTTCATGGGAGAAAATTGAGTTATTTGGGCCCCGGAGGCTTGACCGGGCGAACTGCTAATTTTCGGATACGAGATATCCATCCTAGTCACTATGGACGCATTTGCCCAATTGACACGTCTGAAGGATCAATGTTGGACTTATTGATCCTTAGCAATTCATGCCAGGATTGGTCATTGGGGGTCTCTAGAAAGTCCATTTTATAAAATCTTTGAGAGATCAAAAAGCACAGATGCTTTATTTATCCCCAAGTCGAGATGAATATTATATGGTAGCGGCAGGAAATTCTTTGGCCTTGAATCGGGGTATTCAGGAAGAACAGGTTGTTCCGGCTCGATACCGCCAAGAATTCCTGACTATTGCATGGGAACAGGTTCATCTTCGAAGTATTTTTCTTTTCAATATTTTTCTATTGAGCTTCCTCATTCCTTTATCGAGCATAATGACGCGAATCGGGCTTTAATGAGTTCTAATATGCAACGCCAAGCAGTTCCGCTTTCTCGTTCCGAGAAGTGCATTGTTGAATTAGTTGGAACGCCAAGTGGCTCTAGATTCAGGAGTTCCCGCTATAGCCGATCACGAGGGAAAGATCATTTCTACCGATACTGACAAGATTATTTTATCGGGCAATGGGGATGCTCTAGGCATTCCATTAGTTATGTATCAACGTTCCAACAAAAATACTTGTATGCATCAAACTGCCCGGGCTCAGCGGGGTAAATGCATTAAAAGGACAAATTTTAGCGGATGGTGCCGCTACGGTTGGTGGCGAACTCGCTTTGGGCAAAAACGTACTAGTAGCTTATATGCCATGGAAGGTTACAATTTTGAGGATGCGGTACTCATTAGCGAGCGTCTAGTATATGAAGATATTTATACTTTTTTCACATACGAAAATATGAAATTCAGACTCATGTGACAAGCCAAGGTCCTGAAAGAATCACTAACGAAATACCGCACCTAGAAGCCATTTACTCCGCAATTTAGACAAAATGGAATTGTGATGCTGGGATCTTGGGTGGAGACGGGCGATATTTTAGTATAAATTAACGCCTCAGGTGGGGAAAGAATCATCGTATGGCCCAGAAGATAGATTATTACGGGCCATACTTGGGATTCAGGTATCCACTTCAAAGGAAACTTGTCTAAAATTACCTATAGGTGGGAGGGGTCGAGTCATCGATGTGAGATGGATCCAGAAAAAGGGGGTTCTAGTTATAATCTGAAACGATTCGTGTATATATTTCAGAAACGCGAAATCAAAGTAGGCGATAAAGTAGCCGGAAGACATGGAAATAAAGGGATCATTTCAAAAATTTTACCTAGACAGGATATGCCTTATTTGCAAGACGGAAGACCTGTTGATATGGTCTTCAACCCATTAGAGTACCTTCACGAATGAATGTAGGACAGATATTTGAATGTCTCGCTTGGGTTAGCAGGGAGTCTACTAGATAGACATTATCGAATAGCACCATTTGATGAGAGATATGAACAAGAGGCTTGAGAAAACTAGTGTTTTCTGAATTATATGAAGCCGGTAAGCAAACAGCAAATCCATGGGTATTTGAGCCCGAATATCCAGGAAAAAGCAGAATATTTGATGGAAGAACGGGGACCCTTTGAACAACCTGTTATAATAGGAAAACCTTATATCTTGAAATTAATTCATCAAGTTGATGATAAAATACATGGGCGTTCCAGTGGACATTATGCACTTGTTACACAACAACCACTTAGAGGAAGGTCCAAGCAAGGGGGACAGCGGGTAGGAGAAATGGAGGTTTGGGCTCTAGAGGGATTTGGTGTTGCTCATATTTTACAAGAAATGCTTACTTATAAATCTGATCATATTAGAGCTCGCCAAGAAGTACTTGGTACTACGATCATTGGAGGAACAATACCTAAACCTGAAGATGCTCCAGAATCTTTTCGATTGCTCGTCCGAGAATTACGATCTTTGGCTCTGAACTGAATCATTTCCTTGTATCTGAGAAGAACTTCCAGATTAATAGGAAGGAAGCTTAATCGGAATGAATCAGAATTTTTCTTCTATGATCGACCGATATAAACATCGCAACCTCCGAATTGGATCAGTTTCTCCCCAACAAATAAGCGCTTGGGCCAAGAAAATCCTACCTAATGGCGAAACCGTTGAGAGGTGACAAACCTATACTTTTCATTACAAAACCAATAAACCGGAAAGGGATGGATTATTTTGTGAAAGAATTTTTGACCTATAAAAAGTGGAATTTGCGCTTGTGGAAATTATCGAGTAATTGGAAATGAAAAGGAGGGCCCTAATTTTGTGAACAATGCGGAGTTGAATTTGTTGATTCTCGATACGAAGATATCAAATGGGATACATAAAGTTAGCATGTCCAGTAACTCATGCATGGTATTTGAAACGTCTTCCTAGTTATATCGCGAATCTTTTAGATAAACCTCTTAAAGAATTAGAGGGTCTAGTATACAGCGATGTGTGATTTGATCGAAATTTTATTTTACAGATTAGAATGAGAAACTGTCATCCCATTCAATCGAATTGGGATGCCCTGATCTGACATGACATGTCTCTTGGAAGTAACATGAAGCTCAGAATTATGGGCGTATTCAATACTCCCAAATAAAAAGGGAATTGGTCTATGGTCGAGTCAGTAAAAAATAAATAACTAGGAATTTTGAGTTGTACCTCGTGAAAAAGACTTCTTTCTTTTGCGGAATTAACCATTCTCATTTCTTTTAGTTCTTTTAGAAAGAAATGAAATATGTTCAAGTAAACAAATATGTCATGGTTGCAGGAGTCTATACATCGCATATAGGCTTAGGCTTTAAGTTAAGGGCATCGTGGTATAACCGTCGAGGTAACGCAGGACCTAAGAGATCAAATGGAAGGGTACATAGACAAGTAAATCCTTTATGACACTCCTTTTAATTGAAGAGATTCATCATTCGAGGGGAAGTAGACTACTCAAGAATTTCACATTTCATTTATGTCCTAATTTTGAATTTTGAATTGAATAAAGAATTAAGAAAATCGAAATCAATAAAAGAAGAATGAATCAATGAAATGTTTCTTGGGAACTTGAGTAAAGAGTAGACCTTTTTTGGGGGAATTAAGAATTTGAAAGCGAGAACTCCTTTCTTTATCTTTATTTGGTGTAACTAACTGAGCCGGATGAGAGGAAACTCTCATGTCCGATTTTGAAGGGGGGATCCCGTAGGGCCCTATCCTAATTTTTCTTTTGCTAGGCCCATCGCTAAAAAACCTACTTTCTTACGATTACGAGGTTCATTCGACTATGAAATTCAATCCTGGAAATACAGTATCCCACTTTTTTTTACTACCCAGGGTTTCGATACATTTCGAAATCGCGAAATTTCTACTGGAGCAGGTGCTATTCGAGAACAATTAGCCGACCTAGATTTGCGAATTCTTATCGATTATTCGGTGGTAGAATGGAAAGAATTAGGGGAAGAAGGCCTCACGGGTAATGAATGGGAAGATCGAAAAAAGGAAGAAGAAAGGATTTTTTGTTAGACGCATGGAATTGGCTAAGCATTTTATTCGAACAAATATAGAACCAGAATGGATGGTTTTATGTCTATTACCGGTTCTTCCTCCCGAGTTGAGACCGATCATTCAGATAGATGGGGTAAATTAATGAGTTCGATATTAATGAACTCTATAGAAGAGTTATCTATCGAAATAATACTTTTACGGATCTATTAACAACAAGTAGATCTACGCCAGGGGAATTAGTAATGTGTCGCCTACTCTGCATAGATTAGGTATACAGGCATTCCAACCTATTTTAGTGGAAGGACGCTGTTTGTTTACATCCATTAGTTTGTAATTCAATGCAGACTTTGATGGGGATCAAATGGCTGTTCATGTACCTTTATCTTTAGAGGCGGAAGCGGAGGCCGTTTACTTATGTTTTCTCATATGAATCTCTTGTTCCAGCTATTGGGGATCCCATTTCCGTACTGACTCAAGATATGCTTATTGGGCTCTATGTATTAACGAGCGGGAATCGTCGAGGTATTTGTGCGAATAGGTATAATCCATGGAATCGAAAAAACTATCAAAATGAAAGAATTGACGATAATAACTATAAGTATACAAGGAGCCTTTTTTGTAATTCTATGATGCAATTGGAGCTTATAGGCAGAAAAGAATCAATTTAGATAGTCCTTTTGGCTCCGGTGGCGACTAGATCAATGCGTTATTGCTTCAAGAGAAGCTCCATCGAAGTTCACTATTGAATCTTTGGGTACCTATCATGAGATTTATGGACATTATCTAATAGTAAGAAGTTTAAAAAAATTCTATATACATTCGAACCACTGTTGGTCATATTTCTCTTTACCGAAAATCGAAGAAGCTATACAAGGTTTTTTCGCCTACTCATACGATACCCAATCATATGGTATCTAAGCTAAAAATTTATGACACCAGTATGAATTCAGGTCTCTCCGGTTCAACTAGGACCCTAGTTCCTGACCTGACTTTCTACGAAAATCAAGATCGAGAAAAGGAAGTTTTCCAATCATTGACTCAAACTCATTGGCGAAGTCCACTCAGCGGAATAAGGGGCTTATGGCAGAACGGGCCAATCTGGTATTTCACAATAAAGTGATAGATGGAACTGCCATTAAACGACTTATTAGCAGATTAATAGATCACTTCGGAATGGCATATACATCCCACATCCTGGATCAAGTAAAAACCTGGGTTTCAGCAAGCCTGCTACATCCATTTCATTAGAATTGATGATCTTTTAACGATACCTTCTAGGGATGGCTAGTCCAAGATGCTGAACAACAAAGTTTGATTTTGGAAAAACACCATCATTTTGGGAATGTACACGCGGTAGAAAAATTACGCCAATCTATTGAGATATGGTATGCTACAAGTGAATATTTGCGACAAGAAATGAATCTGAATTTTAGGATGACTGACCCGTTTAACCCAGTCCATATAATGTCTTTTCAGGAGCTAGAGGAAATGCATCAAGTGCACCAATTAGTAGGTATGAGAGGATTAATGTCGGATCCCCAAGGACAAATGATCGATTTACCTATTCAAAGCAATTTACGCGAAGGACTGTCTTTAACAGAATATATCATTTCTTGCTACGGAGCCCGAAAAGGGGTTGTGGATACCGCCGTACGAACATCGGATGCTGGATATCTTACGCGCAGACTTGTTGAAGTAGTTCAACACATTGTTGTACGTAGAACAGATTGTGGCACCACCCGAGGGATTTCCGTGAGTCCTCAAAAGAGGACGCTTCCGGAAAGAATTTTTATCCAAACATTAATTGGTCGTGTATTAGCGGATGATATATATATGGGTACGCGGTGCATTGCTATTCGAAATCAAGATATTGGGCTTGGGCTTGTCGATCGATTCAGAGCCTTTCAGAACACAACCAATATCTATTCGAACTCCCTTTACTTGTAGGAGTACATCTTGGATTTGTCGATTATGTTATGGTCGGAGCCCCACTCATGGTGACCTGGTTGAATTGGGGGAAGCTGTAGGTATTATTGCGGGGCAATCCATTGGAGAACCGGAACTCAACTAACATAAGAACTTTTCATACCGGCGGAGTATTTACAGGGGTACTGCAGAACATGTACGAGCCTTTTAATGGAAAAATAAAATTCAATGAGGATTTGGTTCATCCTACACGCACACGTCACGGGCATCCTGCTTTTTATGTTATATGGACTTGTATGTAATTATTGAGAGCGAAGATATTATACATAAGGTGACTATTCCACCAAAAGTTTTCTTTTTTGAGTTCAAAATCGATCAATATGTAGAATCCGAACAAGTGATTGCTGAGATTCGCGCAGGAACATACACTTTAAATTTTAAAGAGGGTTCGAAAACATATTTATTCTGACTCAAATGCACTGGAGTACCGATGTACCATTCACCCGAATTTACATATAGTAATGTCCATCTCTTACCAAAAACAAGCCATTTGTGATATTATCAGGGGTTCGTACAAATTCAGTGTAGTTCCTTTTCACTCCACAAGGATCAAGATCAAATAAACATTCATTATCTTTCTGCCGAACGAAGATATATTTGCTAGATTCTCAGTGAATAGTGATCAAGCGAGACACAACTTATTTTAGTTCGGATTTTTCTGATAAAAAAGAAGATAGGATTTACGATTATTCAGAATTTAATCGAATCGTAGGTACTGGGCATTGCGATTTCATATATTCTGCTATTCTCTTCACGAGATGCTGATTTATTGGCAAAAGACGAAGAAATAGATTTATTATTCCATTTCAATTGATTCAAGACCAAGAGAAGAAAGAACTAATGCCATTCACATTCAGGTATCTCGATGGAAATACCCATAAATGGTATTTTCCGTAGAAAAAATATTCTGGCTTTTTTGATGATCCTCGATACAAGAAAGGGTTCAGGAATTACTAAATATGGGACTATAGGGGCGCATTCAATCGTCAAAAAGGAGGATGTGATTGAGTATCGAGGGGTCAAAAAAGTTAAGCCAAAATACGAAATGAAAGTAGATCGATTTTTTTTTCATTCCCGAGAAAGTATATTTTATCCGAATCTTCTTCATAATGGTTTTTGAACAATAGTATCATTGGAGTAGATACCCAAATCACTTTAAATACAAGAAGCCAAGCGGGTGGATTGGTCAGTGGAGAGAAAAAAAGATTGAACTGAAAATTTTTTCTGGTAATATCTATTTTCCCGGAGAAAGAGATAAGATATCTCGACACAGTGGCATCTTGATACCACCAGGAACGGGCAAAACAAACTCTAAGGAATCAAAAAATGGAAAAAATTGGATCTGTCCAACGGATCACACCTACAAGAAAAAAGTATTTTGTTTTGGTTCGACCTGTAACCCCATATGAAATATCGGACGGTATAAATTTAAACACTCTTCCCCAGGATCCGTTTCGGGAAAAGATAATATGCAACTTCGAGTTGTCAATTATATCCTTTATGGAAATGGCAAACCCGACTCGGAGAATTTCTGACACAAGTATTCAACTAGTTCGGACTTGTTTAGTGTTGAATTGGGACCAAGACAACAAAAGTTCTTCCGCCGAAGAGGTCTGTGCTTCGTTGTTGAAGTAAGGACAAACGGTCTGATTAGAGATTCCTAAAAATCGACTTAGTGAAATCCATATTTTGTATATCAGAAAAAAAATGATTCGTCAGGTTCAGGATTGATTTCGGATAATAGGTCAGATCATACCAATAAAAATCCGTTTTATTCCATTTATTCCAACGAAAGATTCAACAATCATTTAGCCAAAATCACGGAACTATTCATACGCTCTTGAACAGAAATAAGGAATCCAAATCTTTGATAATTTTGTCATCATCTAATTGTTTTCATGGGCCCATTCAACGATGTAAAATATCACAATGTGATAAAACAATCAATTAAAAGATCCTATAATTCAATTAAGAATTTATTGGGTCCTTTTAGAACAACCCCTCAAATTGCGAATTTTATTCATCATTTTACCTTTAATAACTCATAATCAGACCTCGGTAGCGAAATATTTGCAGCTTGACAATTTAAAACAGACTTTTCAAGTACTTAACTATTTAATAGCTGAAAATGGGAGAATTTATAATTTCGATCCATGCCGTAACATCGTTTTGAATGCAGTCAATTTAGAATTGGTATTTTCCATCATCATTATCATCATAATTATTGTGAAGAAACGTCCACAATAATTAGTCTTGGGTTTATTTGTGAAAATGTATGTATAACCAAAAGCGGACCACACCTAAAATCGGGTCAAGTTTTTTATTGTTCAAGTTGATTCTATAGTAATAAGATCGGCTAAGCCTTGTTTATGGCGACTCAGGAGCAACTGTCCATGGGCATTATGGAGAAATCTTTACCAGGAGATACGTTAGTTACATTTTATATATGAAAAATCGAGGTCTGGTGATATAACGCAGGGTCTTCAAAAAGTGGAACAAGTGTTAGAAGTGCGTTCAATTGATTCAATATCGATGAACCTAGAAAGAGAGTTGAGGGTTGGAACAGAATGTATACAAGAATTCTTGGAATTCCTTGAGGATTCGTGATTGGTGCTGAGCTAACTATAGTGCAAAGCCGTCTCTCTTTGGTTAATAAAGATCAAAAGGTTTATCGATCTCAGGGTACAGATCCATAATAGGCATATAGAAATTATTGTACGTCAAATAACATCAAAGTATTAGTTTCAGAAGATGGAATGTCTAATGTTTTTTTTACCTGGGGAACTGATTGGATTATTGCAGGCGGAACGAACAGGGCGTGCTTTAGAAGAAGCGATTTGGTATCGAGTCGTCTTATTAGGAATAACGAGCATCTGAACACTCAAGTTTTATATCTGAAGCAAGTTTTCAAAGAAACTGCTCGAGTTTTAGCAAAGCGGCTCTCCGGGGTCGTATCGATTGGTTGAAAGGCCTGAAAAGAAACGTTGTGTTAGGGGTATGATACCGCTGGTACCGGATTCAAAGTTAGTGCACCGGTCACGCAACATAACAACATTCTTTTGAAACAAAAAAAATTTCTTCGGGGGAGAAATGAGAGATGTTGCCTTCATTGCAGAATTATTTGACTCTTGCATTTCAAACAATTTACATGATACATCAGGCCGCTCTTTTATAGGTATAGAATTTAATGATTCTTAAGATAAGAGGTGGATTCGTCCTTTTTAAAGTATTTATTTTGTTGTAGTCATTTGAGTTGTTAAGATTTGTTAATTTTGTTAATAGTAATAATTATTAGATTTTGTTAATTTGTTAATAGTAATAAAAATAGAGAATAAGTAAGTAATGGCAGCTCGTGGATAAACGACCAATCCCAGTAGAAGAAAGTTCCATTGGAACTATTATTTATTTCAAGTGTCTTGTCTCTCTTTTTTTAAGTAAAAAAAAAGAGATAGAAGAGTGTGAAGAGAAATGGCAAGAAGATATTGGAACATAAATTTGGAAGAGATGTTGGAAGCAGGAGTTCATTTTGGTCATGGTACTAGGAAATGGAATCCTAGAATGGCGCCATATATCTCTACAAAACGTAAGATATTCATATTACAAATCTGACTAGAACTGCTCGTTTTATCAGAAGCTTGTGATTTACTTTTGATGCAGCAAGTAAGGAGAAAACAATTCTTAATTGTTGGTACCAAAAATAAAGCAGCTGATTCAGTGGCGCAGGCTGCAATAAAGGCTCAGTGTCATTATGTTAATAAAAAAATATGCTCAGTGGTATGTTAACAAATTAGCCACTACAGAAACGAGGCTTCATAAGTTCAGGGACTTGAACACAGAACAAAGATGGGGACTCAGTCGTCTTCCGAAAAGAGATGCAGCTATGTTGAAGAGACAATTATCTCGCTTGCAAACATATCTGGGCAGGATTAAATATATGACGAGATTGCCTGATATTGTAATCATCGTTGATCAGCAAGAAGAATATACGGCTCTTCGAGTGTATCACTTTTTAGAATTCCAACAATTTTGTTTAATCGATACAAATTGTGATCCCGATCTCGCAGATATTTCGATTCCAGCAAATGATGACGCTATAGCTTCAATTCGATTAATTCTTAACAAATTAGTAGTCGCAATTTGTGAGGTCGTTCTAGCTATATACGAATCCTTGATTAATAATAAAATTAATAATAAGATAAATAAATTATTTTTTGGAACTACATAGATCTATGGAATCGGTTTGCTATATCTGAATCGCACAAAAGAGATAAAAAACCGTAAATATTGTGTGATTAGTTTTAGTCATTGCCAAAAATATAGAATTTAGTAGGCAGAGAAGATTGAATCAAAATAATTCCTTTTTTTAAGTAAAGTTCTATTTCTGTCAGAGGGCAATATGAATGGTATATCATGTTCCATCAACGCACTAAACAGGTTATACGATATCTCTGGTGTGATAAATGAAGCCAACATTTTCTATTGGCAAATAGGAGTTTTCAAGTCCATGCCCAAGTACTAATACTTCTTGGGATTTGTAATATCTTATTAGGTTCCGCCCTTATCGCTGTTCCGGAATCCACAAACCATTCCAACCGCCAGTCAAAATTTCTTCAGATATGTTCTTGAATTCATTCGAGACGTAAAGCAAAACTCAGATTGGAGAAGAATATGGCCCATGGGTTCCCTTTATTGGAACTATGTTTCTATTTATTTTTGTTTCTAACTGGGTCAGGTGCTCTTTTACCTTGGAAAATATACAATTACCTCTTGGATGATAGCCGCACCCACGAATGATATAAATACTACTGTTGCTTTAGCGTTACTCACGTCAGTAGCATATTTTCTATGCAGTCTTTCTAAAAGGATTAGGAATTATTTCAGTAAATACATTCAACCAACTCAATTCTTTTACCCATTAACATTTTAGAGATTTACACAACCATATCAGCAATTTTTTCGACTTTTCAAAATATATTAGGTGATGAATTAGTAGTTGTTGTTCTTGTTTCTTTAGTACATTCAGTCGTTCTTATACCTGTCATGTTCCTTGGATTATTTATAAGTAGGATTAAGCTCTTATTTTTGCAACTTTAGCTGCGGCTTATATAGGCGAATCCATGGAAGGTCATCATTGACTAGTTTTTGTTTTGGAAATAGTATAGCCCTTTTTTAGCTAGCTCAATGCAAATAAATCTGTTGTAATAACAAAAAATTTACGATATTAGAATTCTAATAAAAAAGGAAAGAGATCTAATCTAAAAGATCTTTTCTAAAATTCTGGTTTAGTCCATCTTTCTTTTTATTACTTATATTTATATCATATTTACCTTCAATCAATATTATCTTTATATTGATATTGTTTTTGTTTATTCAATTTCAATATTATAAGTCCTAATTAGAATAGAATTCGTATGGGTATCAACAATTTAGGGTCTATGATTTTAAAAAAGCTGTTTTTCTATAGAATGATTCCCGTTTGAGCATTTCATTCAATTCAATGATTGACCAAAAGAAAATTTTATTTTAAGAAATAAAATAAAATTGCATGAACTTAGCTCAATCAAATACTGATATTGATTTTTTTTGTTTTTATGCAATGATTTGGTCTAATAAATTCGTCCATTTAGATTGTATCCATGTGAGATAATGATAAATAAAAGGAAGAGACAAATGTACAAAAAATTATATTAAAAAAATGATTAGAAAAAATAAAAAAAGGGGGGTAGGAGTATATGGACCTAATGGCTATAAGACAGTGCTCTTGTCTATCCTTTTTGAGATAATTCCTAAATCAATTGAATCTAAGATATGAAAGATTGGTTTACGTTATAAGAAACACATTTATAGGATATTAGATATTGACTAGTTCTATACGAACTCAAAGGCTAATAGTCTAATCAGCCCACCACTGATATTGATTTAGATTTTGAAGGATTCCCAATAGAAAGAATAGAAGTTCTTCTGTTTCGTCTTTGACTCTGAATTGGATAATGATAAAGATAAAATAAAGACAAAAACGAAGAATTCGAAGAATTCAAAGTAAAAGTGGGTTGGAAAAAAGGAAATGGTTTTACGAACAAAAGTATGCATGGATTCTAAAAAATCCAGTGGATGGAACTAAAAAAAGATATCGAAATAGTTCTGACGGTTCAATAATCTTCTCACTTCCATTCTGTTTCTTAGTTACTTCGGCAGGTTGAATCTGTGATGGAATAATATAATTAAGTCAAAATTCATTGGATGATTGGAATCATTAATGGCATTTTCGAATTTTGCGCGCGGAACTTATCAAAAGAATCCACTGATTTCTGCCGCTCCCGTGTACTGCTGGGTTGGCTGTCGGGCTTGCTTCTATTGGACCTGGAGTTGGTCAAGGTACTGCTGCAGGCAAACTGTAGAAGGTATCGCGAGGACAGCCCGAGCAGAGGGAAAAATACAGTACTTTATTTGTAGGTTTGGCTTTTTATGGAAAACAACAATTTATGGGTTGGTTGTAGCATTGGCACTTTTGTTGCAGATCCTTTGTTTTGTGCTATAAGTATGAGTGTATGTATTTTTTCTTGGTTTATATTGGGACTTACTCCTCGCTTTTTTCGAATTATATCAAGATTTCACCTACAATTAATTATTCGTTGGGACAATAATCACGGGAAGGATTAATTTGAGGATGAGGAATTATCACACTGACTCGCTTTCTTCTTCCTTCTTGGTTCAAGAGAAACCTTTTTTTATTAGTTATGTTTACTTTTTTATTATTTATGTTTAAAGGTGTTGCAACAAATAAATTATTTTGCCATTGACATGAAACCTACCCCAATTCTAATAAGAATTATTATTAATTCTAATAAGAATTATTATTGGGAATTTTCAATTGAAAAAAACATTTCTAGCTAAATAGAATATATTTTGACTCCGTTTGGACATTAGACATAGGTAAATGAAAATTCATAATAATCAATAATTTAATAATAAATTAAATAATAATAAAAAAAAGAAATACATAAAATTAGAATAATATAAATATGATAGAATAGAATAAATGGAAAGGAGTCAAAGTGATATAATAAAAAAAAAAAGAACCGTTCTTCTTTTTTTTTTTTAATCTATCTAAATAAAATAGGAGATCATATAAAAAAATGTAACCGATTCTTTCGTTTCCTTGTCACTGGCATCCGCCGGGAGTTTCAGGAGTTAATACCGATATTTTAACAACAAATCAATAAATCTAAGCGTAGTCCTGGTGTATTGATCTTTTTGGAAAGGGAGTGTGTGTGCAGTTGTTTATTTCAAGAATAGCTGGATTCAGTTGTACTTTTTTTCATTATAACTAGGAAAAGAAGTGCATGATCCCGCAAATACTTCTGAATAAATTTTAAAATCATATTTAAGAACCGTAGCATTTCGTGATTCATTGGTACATCGACTTTGATTCTCTATTAACCAATAATCTGGGACCATTAACATGTGTTAAAGGCCAAACCGTTTGAAGTTCAGATGCAGCAGGGTACTCTTTCTACTACTATTTACTAAATACAGAAAGATTTTCAAAACAAAAATGTTTTTTCGATATAAAACACTCATGTCGATAAAACGATTTGAGCCCCTTTCCAATGCTGAATCTGATGACCTATAAATAAGGATAAGAATTCTTTGAATTGAAGAAAAAAGAAACAACTTTGCTGACAAATTACAATTAGACATTATACAATTCTAAGTACAATTAGAAATTCTAAATTATATGTAAATTTTATTTATTATTTATTTATTATACTTTATTATACTTTTAGTTTTTGATATATTTCTATTTTGGTCAGAAGAATCTCGAATATTCTGGTCTTGGATTAGTAATCGGTTTCGATATTTTAGAATATGACTAGAAAGAGAGGAGGTAAGCTCATTCATTAGAAAAAAAGATATGGAAATTCCAATAAATAAGAATTGAGCGTGAGCCGATGAATCAGAAAGATTCATGTTTGGTTCAGGAAGGATCATGGAATTTTGAAATAAAAAAATAATGCAAAGATAATCTACTTTCATTAAGTGATTTATTAGATAATCGAAAGAAGGATCTTGAATACTATTCGAATTCAGAAAACTACGCGATGCTGTTGAACGGCTGGAAAAAGGCCCGGAGCCCGCTTACGAAAGTAGAAATGATCGGATCGGTTTCGAGTGAATGGATACTCTGAGATAGAACGAAAAATTGATTTGATTAATTCAACTTAGATTTTGACCAATTAGAAAAATTACAAAAATGAAACCATTTATTTTTTGAACAACAAAGAGCAATTAATCAAGTCAAACAGCAAGGTTTTACTATAAAGCTTTACAAGGAGCTCTAGAATATGAATAGTTCTTTAAACAACAGTTACATTTACGTACCATTGCATAATATTGGCTTGTTAGGAGTGATAGAAAAATAACTGATTAGCCCTTTTTTACCTTTTACTTTATTGTAGGCATTATTTTTCTTCAAAAAATTAGAAATACCTCATAGTAATAATGAATGACAATTAGTAATGTATCGTAAAACGTATTGACAATATAATAGAAGTAAGATTGTAAATACTGTTGCAATGCTTTAAGTGCTGCCACAGGCGACGGCATTGCTCGTATTCATGGTCTTGATGAAGTAATGGCAGGTAATTAGTAGAATTTGAAGAGAATTACAGACATGCCCTGAATTTGGATCATTAATGTTGGTGTTAATACATTAATGGGTGACGGTTTGATGATACAAGGAAGTTCTATAAACAGCAGGCCATCAGATACAGTAAGTGAAGGCTGTGAATCAAATATTATGACACTTTATTCCAAACTATTGACGGTCAGGAGTGAAAATTTCAACTTCTGAATATAATTGGTGATCTCTACGATATTCTTTGAGACGTTAATTTAGTTTCTTGACAGGACTGTTATGTGATTTCAAATGATCCTATAGGACGTAGTCAGCGAAATTAATTATTAGGGATAGACAGACCGGTAAAACAGCGGTAGCCAGACACGTTCTCGTCAGCAGGCAAAATGTAATATGTGTTTATGCGTGTGGTGGCGCATCTTACCATGGCTCAAGTATTGCCACTTTCCAAGAAAGGGGGGAGCGATGGAGTACACTATTGTAGTAGCCAAGCAGCGGATTCCCCAACTGCATTACAATACCTCGCTCCTTATACAGGAGCGAAGCTTTGGCTGAATATTTTATGTATCGTGAACGGCCACACCTTAATCATTTATGATGATCTTTCCAACAAGCACAGACTATAAGTACTACTTATACCGGAAATAAATATTTCTATTTTTATTAAATATTAAATTTTAATTATAATTGTCTAATTATATTTAGATAATAATTTAGAATATTGTAATATAAAAAATATATAAATATTTTATATGCTATATAGAAATATAGAAATCGATTTTTCTTTTCTCTTGTTTTGGAAAAACTAAGAACATGTGAAAAATTTTAGGAGCTGCGTATTTATTAATTCGGTTCAACGTGCTGGTGCATCGTTGAGTGAAATAATAAAATATTCAAATGAAAATTCTAATATCGAATGGCGGGTCAGACCGCGTCGTTGGCAGTGAAGGCTAGGGTTATAGTCGACGTTGATTCATTATTTTTAGCGCTCTAATTCAAAATGAACATGAAATTTTGGTTTCATTCGACTCTTATGGAAGATGGAAGATGGATAAATTCAAAAAATAAAAAAATAAAAAAATAAATAAAATAAATAAGGCAGGAACAAAAATGAAATAGAATAATAATTGACCCATCTATGTTGCTTTTCTGTCTGAATGCATTCAAAACAATTCGCTTTCCTAGATGATCCTTCTGAAGAATGAGATTAGAATAGAACAATTTTTCTAGTTACTAGTTCTCTATTTCTTTGATAAAATCTAGAAAGCATTTTGTTTCCACCGAGCTAAAACAGGATGTAAATGTCTCTAGTAAACCAAGTTATCGTTTTAATCGTTATTTTTGCTCAAATCTATCTTATCAAAAAAAAATGAAAGATTTAGTTACGATTAAAAATAAACTTTTCTATCTTTATCCATGGATCTTTTTCTCATTACTTATTCAATTGGAAGTATTGATCCAATTCAAAAAAATATATTTTCATAATTTTATAATCCAATTTTCAATTTTAATTTATAATATAATTCTAAAATATATAGAATATAATTTGAAATAGAGGTGGGTTGACCTTGACTACAAATCACGAGAATGTATATTCTTCTCAAATATTTCGTTGAGAGGAAAGTTAAATCCTTTTTAAGAAATAAAGTTTTGCTCGGAATATGAATCAAACCGAGGACATAACTTAAGGGATTAATAGAACAATCACACTTTTACCAAACTATACCCACTACAATGCGATTATTGTATATAAAGGACCCTTTGTCGAACAGGGGGAATTGGTCGTAATCAAGATAGGATTACAAGATAGAAATAAAAATCACAAAAAATTAGCCTTGCCGCCTGTCATTTGTCAGAAAACTTGTGTTATAGAGTTTTGATAGACAGGGTTCGACAAAAGGACTTAGTCATAACATAAAAATGGATTGTGCAAAAATCATAGTTTTTTATTATTTATTCTAGTTATTCTAGTAAAATAAATGGAAATAAAAGAAATAGGAAGAAAAAAAATAGAAATAATATTTGATTCTATATCATAGGAACGATAGGACTTCTTCTGCTTCTGATTGTTGATTCAATCCAATAACAAGATTTTACAAGATTTTTTTACAACGAATTCAGATCGCAGAATCATAGAAAAAAAGTTATTTGATTAAAAAAAAAAATAGGCCGGCCGTACTAACCGGGCCGGTCGTGAAAATGGAAATAAAAAGTCCCTTTGAGGGCGAAATCAAAGCGATATTCTTTCTTTTTTATTTGAGTTGAGATATTTCTTTCTTTAGAGCCCTTGTTTATTTAAGAATATAAATGATATAGAATATAAATGAAATGCAATTACTGATAAAAGTTCTATATATCTATAGAAAAGTTGGATATCTATATTCTATATAATCAATCTATATCTATATAATAATAAAATTTAGAATCTATCTATTTATAGATTAATAATACTCTCTATAAATAAATAATAATCTATATAACTTATATAACAAAGTCAAAAAATAACCTATAACCTATATAACAAAAAAAAAAGACTTTTTCAAGCATTCTTTTGCGTGCTGTAACATAATAATTATCTTTTCTCAATTAGAGATGGCTGAGTGGACTAAAGCGTCGGATTGCTAATCCGTTGCGCAGTTATTCGTCCGAGTTTCGAATCCCTCTCTTTCCGTTTCAGTTTTGGCAGTAATAGATCAAATCCTAAACCATTTCTTATTTATTCTTCAAGCCAGGATTACGTCCCGATCATTAGATAGAAATCGAAGATGAAGAAGAAACAAAATATCACTACAGTGTAAACAAAGTTTTGGCAAGCATTACACAATCTCCAAGATCATTTTTGGAAAAGAAGATAGATTCCCCGTTTTTTATACCACATATCCTATTTGGTTTGATTTTGACACCAAGAAATAAAGTGATTTCTAGAATTTCTAGAAATCGAAAAGAATTTTCATAAATTAACTTGTAATAAGAGTTGAAAGTTTTCATTACAAAAAATTCTTTCATACAACAATTATATGTTGTGGCGGACTCTAATCTAAATAGAGTTCTTCGGCGAAAAAGAATCAGAATCAAAATGGGATGATCCAGATTTATCATGGCTATCAAAAATTTCCGTCTTTGAATTGAGGTTTCGTTCATAGTGTAAGACTTATCTGGTCTTTTCATCTGATTTTTCAATTGTTAGAATTTTTTTCTTGAATCAATCATGAATTTTTTCTAGGACAGTATTAAGGATCTCATCGAACTTACAGCAGCTTGCCAAACAAAGGCTAAAGAAAAAAGAAAGAAGTATTACTGGCATAAAATCTACGATTGGATTCAAAAAAAGCATAGGCCTCGGGCAATTTGACAGATAAAAACTACTCGAAAAAAGGGCAGAATTAAAACAGATACAGATCAAATTAAAGATATTAAGCATAACAAAATTTTGTTCTTGGAGATATTTTGATTGAGTTATTAATATGTTTTTGATATAAGGGAAAAAATGAAGAAAGGAAAAAAATAAGGCAGACTAAACAATGCTTCTTTGAACTCACCCAATCAAAGCCTTCAATTCTTACAGAGAATAGAAGAAATCATACTCATACAATATCTTAATTAATTCTATGTAATGATCAATAAATTAGGTTTAATTCTCTATTTAATTCTCTATCCATACGTGCAAAAATCATAGCAAGAATCTACTCTATTCCATAGCTATTTGGAACTGGAATTGACAGACAAGGAATACCCATATTGTGTGTTTAGTAGTTTCAAATGAAAATTTATTTGAGGCGTGGCCAAGTGGTGGCAACGAGGTTTTTGGTCCCGCTATCGGAGGTTCGAATCCTTCCGTCCCAGGCATACTCCTTTTATATATCAGAATAACGATATCGAATCTAAATTGCTCTTTTTTTGTTTTACCTTCTTTCTAAGAGTCAAATATTGGAGAAAGTGTGATTCTTGCTTTTGATTTTGAATGATTTCTTAAGATTGACACTCGAAACTGCGAGATTGGTGGATCTATTCTATCGAGTTATTTGATCTATCAGGTTATTTGAAGATGCAAGGTAGATTCAAAAAAATTAATTTATTTATTGTTTATTTATAATATTCGTGATATTATTATTTTCATATTATTATTAATGATATTCTTTTTTACTAATATTATATATTATCCTTTTCTATTCTAATAAAATCTAATAAAAAATATATATATTGCATTCATACAATATGGGTTAGTTTGAATTCTTATTGAGGCTTTTTCTTCTAAATTATATTTTATTTCATCATATAGAAATTGATTTCATATAGAAGAAGTATAGATAGATTACTATGGATCGACTGAACCTATGACTATTCATGATTCCATAATTGAATAAATGTTCCAGACTAGAGGAATGTTATGGTAAAACTTCGTTTGAAACGATGTGGTAGAAAGCAACGTGCGACTTGAAGGGACATGATCGGCTGTGGATGTCAAAAACCACCACTTTCCATTATGTAGAAATGAAGGTGCTTTGCTCGACATCCTTTGTTCTATTATAATCCGGCTTTTGTTGGGTTGTAATGTAAATAGTACAGGATGGAGCTCGAAGAAACATCTATTTTTCAGGGGCAGGATCTAGGGTTAGTTAATGGAAATCAATAAGTTGGAACAACTTCGTAAGTCTATTTTGATATAGAAATCGAAAACTCCTTCAAACTATTTTCAAATCAAAAGAAAATTGTTGGAATTGGTAAAACTCTTTCGCAAAGTGTCATGCGGAATTAATCGTTCATATGATTCTTTATAGAAAAAAAAAAAAGAAAAAAAAGGGCATGTTGCTGCCATTTTGAAATGATTAAATATCGCCAAATAATGCCTAAACCCAATGATTCAAGGAAAGATAAAGATCCTAGAACAAAAAATACCCTTTTCAATTTTCTCAACAACTAGATTAAAATCAAGAATCAGAAATAGATTCTAAGCGAGACAAACAAAAAAAAAAAGGGTTAGAGACCACTCAATAAAAAGAATGCCTAAATTTTTGAGCATTTTGAGAGTTATTTGACTTGAGTTATAGAGTACGAATGCTTTTTCTTCTTTTTTCGAAAAAGACAGTTTAACAGTTTCAATGTCTAATTGATTTGCTGGTTTTATGGATTTTTTGACATTCTAATTCCATACATAGACATAACTTTTAATTAATCATTTTTTCTCGAGCCGTACGAGGATAAAAAAACTTCTTATACGTTTCTAGGGGTATTGTTGCTACATCTATCCCAATGAGCCGTTTATCAATTGTTGCAATTGATGTTCGATCGAAGAAGAAGAGATCTTCGAAAGTGAGTTTTATGATCCGATAAATAATCAAACCTATTTAAATGTTCCCGCGATTCTCTATTTCCTTGAAAAAGAGTCAACCCACAGGAACTGTTCATGATATTTTAAAGAAGGCGGGGTTTTACAGAACTTAGTCTTAATCAAACAAAATTCAATTAATGAAATACAAAAGAGGTGTGGATGATTCATATCTAGCTTTGTATAAATTTTTTTTATTATTATTTCTCCCCTCTTTTGTTCTATTCATACTAATAAATTTATTATTCGTATTTCTTATTACTATGCTACTATAGAATATTGCTACTCTACTATAGAATATATTCTATAGAATACCGTGTTCTATAACAAAAAAACCAGATTTTATGGGAGCTAATTTTATTGATATAAAATATAGAAAAAAAGATCAATTGAATAAATGAAGTACTGCATTTTTAAAAATATGTTATTTTAAAAAAACATAAATAAGATAAAAAAAAGATAAAATAACATATAAAAATAGAAAATATTAATAATAATAATAAAAAAAAAATAATAATTATAATAAAAATAATAAATAATAATAAAAAAAATTGACTTAATTCTTTTTTCAATTCTTTTCTGACTATTTTTATTTTTCTTTTTCTATTTTTATAATTTGTTTTGAACAAATATAACGATAATTTTTGGATAACATTTCTATCCCGCCCAATCTATCTTACTTCATTCAAATAATTTTTTTTACATTTGTATTGATATAAATATAATTCGTTTTATTGTATATGTATTGAAACAAAAAATAATTTTTTGAATGATAACAAATTATAATTTCGGGAAAAAGGCATTCAAATCTTGTTGGAATTTCTTTTATTCTGTTTTATTGCCATGTTTTTTATCGTGAAAAAATTTTTTTTCATGTTTTTTATTGAAACAAAAAAATTGAGGTGAATTCAATGATTGGTCAGTGAATAAATGGATTTTAAATGGACGACCAATTATAGGGAAACAAAGGTGAACAAGACTTCTGTTCTCAATTTGAATGATTACCCAATCTAATTCAACATTAAAATAAATTAGTGCTAATGTGGTAAAGGGGTTTTCTCATGCTGAGTAAATTATCGATTTTTTTATATAAGTCCCTAATTATTAGTTATTCCCTTTAATAAAAACGATTACCACCAAATGTCATGGGTCAAGAAGCAGTATATTGATAAAGAAAGATATTTTTTCCAAAATCAAAAGAGCGATTGGGTTGAAAAAACGTTAAAAATTTCTAACCATTTTTATCCTAAAACGATTCATAAATCAATTAGATGGCAAATAGATATGATAGAGAATCCATTGATGAACCTAACTTGTCTCCCAAAATCTATTCTTTTGAAAAATATCCTTGTTTGGCTTCATTTTTGGTGAAAATACAATCATTTAATAACCGAAAGTTCGTGTCTATAAATCATTTAAAATCAATTTCAAATGGAGAGGGCTTCAAGTCTATTTAGAACTAAATATTCTTTCTCGCCAGCATGATTTCCTATACAATCTCTAATTTTCAGGTTATATTTAATAAATTGAGTCATGCCTTAAATAAATCGATGATTTTTTTTGGAAAATCATTCTTATGGTAAAAATTCAGTTCACTAATTGTAAACGTTTAATTATTCGAATGGATCAGGGAATGTTTGATTATTTCTGCTAATGATTCAAACAAAATCCTTTTTTTTGAACAAGAATAATTTGTATTCTCAAAATCAAGATATCGATTGGATTTGCAGTCATTGTGGAATTCTTTTTTCCTTATTAGTATCTTACTCACAAGGGAAGAAATCAAAAAATGGCAATCAATTCATTCAATATTTCCTTTTTAGAGGACAAATTATCACATTTTAATTGTGTGTTAGAGGTACTAATACCTCATCCCATCCATCTCGAAATCTTAGTTTCCAAGCCCTTCGCTACTGGATAAAAGATGCTTCTTCTTTGCATTTATTACAGTTTCTCTCTCTACCATTGTTGTAATTTGAAGGTTTATTACTCAAAAAATCTATTTCGATTTTAATCAAAGATTATTCTTGTTCTATATAATTCTCATGCATATGAATACGAATCCATTTCCTTTTTTCTCCGTAATCAATCTTCTCATTTACGATCAACATCTTCTGGAGTCTTTCTTGAAAGAATTTATTTCTATGGAAAAATAAGTATCTTGTAGAGTCTTTTCTAATGATTTTCAGAACAACCTGTGGTTGTTCAAAGACCCTTTCATACATTTTTATTGGGTATCAAGGGAAGTCAATTCTGTCCTCAAAGGATACGTCTCTTCTGATGAATAAGTGGAAATATTACTTTGTCGATTTATGGCAATATTATTTTTTACATGTGGTTTCAATCAGGAAGAGTCCGTATAAATCAATTATATAAATATTCTCTCGACTTTCTGGGCTATCTTTCAGTTGTGCGATTAAATCCTTCAGTGGTACAGTCAAATGCTAGAAAATTCATTTATAATAGATAATGCTATGAAGACGTTGGATACAAGAATTTAATAATTTCTCTCATCGGATCATTGTCTAAGGCGAAATTTTGTAACACATTAGGGCATCTATCAGTAAGCCGACGTGTGGGCCGATTCCTCCGATTCTGATATTGACCGATTTGTGCGTATATGCAGAAATCTTTCTCATTATCACAGTGGATCTTCAAAAAAAAGTTTGTATCGAATAAAAATATATACTTCGGTTTTTCTTGTGTTAAAACTTTGGCTCATAAACACAAAAGTACTGTACGTGCTTTTTGAAAAGATTAGGTTCGGATTTTTGGAAGAATTCTTTACGAAACGGAAGAAGAACATGTTTTTCTTTGATCTTCCCAAGAGGTTTTTACTTTGCGAAAGTTCTATAGGGACGAATTTGGTATTTGGATATTATTTGTATCAATGCTCTGGTCAATCATGAATGATTAGTTATGAAATTATGTAAAATTCAATTAAAAAAAAAATTTTCCGATCCGAAATGATGAAGAGATAACAAACGCATTTTTTGATTTCTAGTATTAAATGTTCATGCAGATGCAGTAAGAATAAGAGGAGAGGCCCATTTCCACTTTTTCGACAGTTTAGGAATAAACAGGGTTTTAGATGTATACATAGAAAGCCGTGTGCAATGAAAAAAAAGCAAGCACAGTTTTGGGAGGGATTTTTATTCTTTAACTATTTAATGATTAATGAAATTTCATTTAACAAGGAAATTATCTACTCCATCCGACTAGTTCCGGGTTCGAGTCCCGGGCAAACCATTTTATTATCATATCGAAATGATATTCATAATAAAATATAGAATCATATGGATATATATATCATATGTATATCAATCCGTATTTTCTTTTGTAACGCCTATGATTAAAAAAATGATAAATCTAGATACGATCTAGATGTATATTTTCTGTTTGATATTGGTTGACACGGTATATAAGTCATGTTATACTGTTTAATAACAAGCCTTCACAATTATCTATTTCTAGATACTTTGTGCTTGGGAGTCCCCTGATGATTAAATAAACAGATTTTACCATGACTGCAATTTTAGAGACGCGGCGTTTGCCTATGGCGGTCGCTTCTGTAACTGGATACTTCTTCGAAAACCGTCTTCCATCGGATGGTTTGGTGTTTTGATGATCCCTACCTTATTGACCGCAATCTTCTGTATTTATTATCGCCTTCATTGCTGCTCCTCCAGTAGATATTGATGGTATTCGTGAACCTGTTTCTGGATCTCTACTTTGGAAACAATATTATTTCTGGTGCCATTATTCCCTGCACTTGCAGCTATAAGTTTGCACTTTTGTTTTGATCTGGGAAGCGGCATCCGTTGATGAATGGTTATACAATGGCGGTCCTTATGAGTTAATTGTTTACACTTCTTACTTGGGTGGCGAAAGCCATTACATGGGTCGTAGTGGGGTTTCCGTCTGGGTATGCGCCCTTGGATCGCTGTTGCATATTCAGCTCCTGTTGCAGCTGCTACCGCTGTTTCTTGATCTATCAATCAGTCAGGAAGTTTTCTGATGGCTGTATGCCCCTAGAGATCTCTGGTACTTTTTCAGCTTCATGATTGTATTCAGGCTGAACACAACATCCTTATCACCCATTTCACATGTTAGGCGTAGCTGGTGTATTCGGCGGCTCCTATTCAGTGCTATGCATGGTTCCTTGGTAACCTCTAGTTTGATCAGAAACCACAGAAAATGAATCTGCTAATGAAGGTTACAGATTCAGTCAGAAAAGAAAACTTATAATATCGTAGCTGCTCGCCCGGTTTTGCGATTGATCTTCCAATATGCTGGATTTCAATTCTCGTCTTTCATTTCTTCTTAGCTGCTTGGCCTGTAGTAGGTATCTGGTTCACCGCTTTTATTAGCGATGGCTTTCAACCTAAATGGTTTCAATTTTTCAATCTGTAGTTGATAGTCAAGGTCGTGTAATTAATACCTGGGCTGATATTATTAACCCGTGCTAACCTTGGTATGGAAGTTATGCATGAACGTTTGATTTCGTTTTATTGAATTTGACTTAGTATAAATATTCTCATGTACTAATATAATATAGTAACGATTTCTATAAATATAGAAAAAAATAAATAAAAAATTCAATCTTTTGTAAAGTTTTGATTTTAGAGTAAAAATAAAAGATAGAGACAATTTTTATATATTATATCTCAGAAATAAGATAAAAGAATGATGAATGATAGAAATTGAAATCTTTTAAATACAAATTTCAAAGATTTAAACAAATAAAAAATAAAATAGTATAGTGAAAATAGTATACTGAAAATACTATAGTAATAGTAGTGGGTGGATGTAGCCAAGTGGATCAAGGCAGTGGATTGTGAATTCACCATGCGTGGGTTAAATTCCCGTCGTTTGCCCATTTTTTAATTTAATATTAAATATTTAAATTAAATTATTTAATATATATTATATATTATATATTTTTTATTTTTGTAAATATGGGTAACGTAGAACATCTCTATTTTCCCCAGGGGAGAATTACCACTGCAGCTTTCAATTACGCCTCTGACCATCAAATGAAATGTGAATAACCGTCCTCCTCTCTTTGAAACAAGCGGGCGCTTCTGGTTCTGTCAGTGCTTGAAACAATTTTGTCTTCTCCATATTACTATATCTCTCTAAGTCAATAATTTTATATGAGGAACTACTGAACTCAATCACTTGCTGCCGTTACTCTTCAGTTTTCTGTTGAGGTCTATCCTGTAGAGTACTCAAATTGGATCGATGATCGATTTTTAGGTTTCGTCGTAAACCTAATTGGTTACTTCAATTACGTAAATCAATAGTTCAAACCGCACTCAAAGGTAGGGCATTTCCATTTTTTATAGGAACTTCTGTACGAAACAATGGTATCTCAATTATAGCCCCTCTGGGATGTAAAATATCTCTTTTCTCACCATCCATAGTGTATGAGACAAAATGTATGCATTTCGATTAGGGTCGTATTCTATGGTTACGATTCTACCATATATGTCTTTTTCATTTCGTCGAAAATCAATTTTACAGTATAGACGCTTATGACCTCCCCTCTATGCCTTGCGGTAGCTATTCCTCTGGCATTACGACCTTTACCACAACGATGCTGTCCATAGATCAAATTATTTCGTGGATTGGATTTCACTTGACTGTCTACGGCTCCATTGCGTGTGCCCGGGGTAGAAGTTTTGTATAAATGTATCGCCATGCTATTAAGTATTTTGATTTAAGTTCTTTTCGTTCCAAGAGGTGGAATATAATAACGGTTGAAGCGTAATGATCATACGCCTGTAATGCATTGTATGTCCCATAATAGGTCCCATTCTTCTACTCTTTCCGGGAGTCGATGACTATTCATAGCTATTACCTTGACACCAAAAGAAAAGTTCGACCCAATGCTTTATTTCTGTCTAGTTGATCCTGATTCGACATTAGAAGTATATTGATTTTTTTCACCAATAACCGAATACTTTTGTCTGTAACTACTACATATTTGATTCCATCCATAAATCTATTTTCTTCCTATGAGTTCGAGTCTCAATAAGAATGCTAGTTCTTACCTCAATAAAATGCTAGTTCTTACTGTTCATATGTTATGATATGAATATACCACACGAATTCATTATGTATAGATGAGATTCCATTGATACAGAGCCAATTCAATAGACTTGTTGGAGGGTCCCATTGGCGTGCATCAGTAGGTTGAACCTCAGATTCAAATTATGAGTTGGGCGCTTTAACCATTCAGCCATGGATGCTTGGCGGGGATCCTCATACATGGTGAATAACAAATTCAATTGAAATGATAAATCAATGCAATTTAGGAGGAATCAATGAAAGGACATCAATTCAAATCCTGGATTTTCGAATTGAGAGAGATATTGAGAGATCAGAATTCTCACTATTTCTTAGATTCATGGACCCAATTCAATTCAGTGGATCTTTCATTCACATTTTCCACCAAACGTTTTATAAAACTCTTGGACCCCCAATTTGGTATCTACTTTCACGCAATTCAGGGTTCAACAAGCAATCGCTATTTCACGATCAAATTAGGGTGTAGTACTATTTGTAGTAGCGGTCCTTATATATCGTATTAACAATCGAAATATGGTCGAAAAAGAAAAATCTCTATTTGACAGGGCTTCTTCCTATACCTAAAATTCCATTGGACCCAGAAATGATACATTGGAAGAATCTTTTGGGTCTTCCAATATCAATAGGTTGATTGTTTCGCTCCTGTATCTTCAAAAAGGAAAAATATCTCTGAGCTGTTTCCTGGATCCGAAAGAGAAAGTGCTTGGGTTCTCCCAATAACTAAAAGTGTATCATGCCTGAATCTAACCGGGGTTCGCGGTGGTGGAGGAACTGGATCGGAAAAGAGGATTCTAGTTGTAAGATATCTAATGAAACCGTCGCTGGAATTGAGATCTCATTCAAAGAAGATATCAAATATCTGGAGTTTCTTTTTGTATATTATATGGATGATTCGATCCGCAAGGACCATGATTGGGAATTGTTTGATCGTCTTTCTCCAGTAGAGGCGCGAAACATAATCAGCAACTCAGGACAGCTATTCGAAATCTTAGTGAAAGACTGGATTTGTTATCTCATGTTTTGCTTTTTCGTGAAAAAAATACCAATTGAAGTGGAGGTTTCTTCAAACAACAAGGAGCTGGGATCAACTATTCAATCAAATGATATTGAGCATGTTTCCATCTCTTCTCGAGAGGCAAGTGGGCTATTTCTTTGCAAAATTGTGCTCAATTTCATATGTGGCAATTCCGCCAAGATCTCTTCGTTAGTTGGGGAAGAATCCGCACAAATCGGATTTTTGAGGTATATCGAGAGAGAATTGGATTTGGTTGAACAATGTATGGTTGGTAAACAGGGATCAATTTTTTTAGCAAGGTACG
>JAGYYJ010000590.1:0-2500 GCA_019671005.1 Hibiscus mutabilis | reverse complement strand
AGAGGAGGATTTATTCAATCACATAGTTTGGGCTCTAGGATATGGCGCCCCTTGGGGCTTTCTATTTGATTGTATCGAAAAGGCCCAACGGGTGGGACCCACCCTATTGGGCGGAATCATTTCAGGGCAAGCGGATCATTTATGATGAAAAGGATGAGCTTCAAGAGAATGATTCCAGGTTCTTACAGAGTGGAACCATGCAGTACCAGGCACGAGATAGATCTTCAAAGAAAGGCTTTTTCGATAAGCCAATTCATTTGGGATCCTGCGATCCACTCTTTCCTATTCAAGATCAGCCCTTTGTCTCTGTGTTTTCCACACCGAATTCTTTGCGAATGAAGAGATGTCAAAGGGGGCTTCTTACTTCCAAACAGAATCATCTACATCTATATATAAACGCTGGTTTATCAAGAATACGCAAGAAAAGCACTTCCGAATTATTGATTCATCGCCAGAATGGCTTAGAACCAATAGTTCATTATCTAATGGATTTTCCGTTCTAATACTCCATCCGAGGTTATCAGTATTTATCAAATCTGTTCCTATCTAACGGAAGGCTATTGGATCAAATGACAAAGACATTGTTGAGAAAAGATGGCTTTTCCCGGATGAAATGGTTATTGCTATCTCTGCTCAATAACGAATCATTGGTTTAACTGAATAACTAAATAAAATAGATGACCTTTCTCTTCGTCTCGGGTCGATGGATCTTCTCAACTGGAGGATCCCATATATGGATAATATATGGATAACACATTCCAGTTGACCGAGCCTAATTCTAATTGTTTTTGTTCGAAGCAAAAGATATCCCCACGGGCGGTTCGCCTATTCAGATATTCGACCGAAGTACTGGATTCTCTTTTCGGATGGGTCTGAAAGGAAGGAAAGCTGGAATACCACCCGGCGTCTATTAGTGAATTCACCCGACCCGATAGTACCCATTTTGCAGGAACGTCCAGTGCAAAGAGTCACGGAATGGGTAAGTCGCCAATCCCTAAAACGGACTATGTAATATGTACTTTATCCGCTGGGTTACGGGGCATTTACCAGAGTTTATATTGTATCAATCTACCCTTGTGTGCGTGATTCCTGTTGAAGCACATCATACTCGGGGGTGGGTGCAGGGCGGAACGATTCAAAGCGAACTCCCACATTCATTAGATAGAAGATCACCAAGATCTCATTGATCCGCTGCCGAACTTATTCAATTCAATGAAGCATTCTCAATATTATGTTGAAGAGGACTCGAACCTCCGCTCTTTGCTTTGAATTTTTGAGTCTCGCGTGTCTACCATTTCACCAAGGCATCTTGAAAGTAGATGGCGTATTCCATGAATATGATATCTATCTAGTGTGATGTATGGAATATATGACAAAGGTGGAGTGTTAGATATTTCTATTGATCGGTCATGTCATATAGGCCGAGTCGGAACATCAATTTGCTTCGATTTGGAAGTATCGGAGGATGTCTTATATATATTAAGATTATATTAAATATATAGATTATATTAAAAGATGGACAATCAAACCTATTTATTTCTCGATTCAATAGAAAGAAAAGAAAAGAGGTGAATAGGGTCCCAAATAACGAGATATGTAAAAGAGGGCCCGATTACCATTTCTAATCCTAAATGGAATGTAACGACGTAGTAGTATCTATTTAGATACGCTCCAGTGACCCCTTCTCATAATGAGAATGTATATAGCCCTATTCCGGTCTGGTGGTATGGAATGAACTTATAATCATGGAATCGCTCGATCATCAGATTATAGATTATAAGTTCATAACTGGCCATTCCCATTTTGGGCGGAACAGATCTACTAATTCTTTGATTCAGTTAGTAAGGGACCTTGGAACTAAAAATAGATTCTAGAAGCTAACTTCGGCTAAACTAAAAGAATCTGGTAATTGCAATAATCAGGTTCATTGATATTCCTGGTATAGTAGATGCTATCACATAAATCATATAATTCGATGGAATTGTTTTGATCTTAAAGGATCTTCTATAATTTCACGTGAGGTTATTTCTTAGTTTCGTCAGTCATTAATAGTGATTGTACAGATAATAGTAGATAAAACAACAGCTCGTAGAGTCTAATGAGCAAGAAATATAGACCTGCCTGCATCACACAGAATAAATGGGTTTACCGAAAAAAACCTATAGTGGAAGACCTCCTAGAGATAAGGAACATAGAGCTAAAGAGAAGCCAAAAGGATCTTTTTGTGCCATAATCCTGCATAATCTCAATATTATCAGTTCCGGTACGTAGACAAATAATACAATGCAAACAAAAGTTCCTAGATTCATGGAGATATAGAACAGCATATAAGTTATCATGCTCACATATCACCATTTGAGTCTCCAACAATTATTCAATAATTACATATCGATTTATTCTTGATTTGATATGCGAAACATACGTTTCATGCTTGTTTGGAATAAAAAGGTTCCCCAAAATCATGCTAAGAATAGCTAGGTTTCCAGAAGAAGATGCCATT
>JAGYYJ010001714.1:0-45387 GCA_019671005.1 Hibiscus mutabilis | reverse complement strand
ATAACATGTTTACAGGAATGAAATGACTAGTGAACCTAAGTCAAAATCTAAGAAGAAGAAGAAGCCAAAGAAAGCCAAGTTTAAGTCTCTGAAGAAGGGGTCTTTAAATTCTGAAGTGAAACCTGCAAAACAGGGGGCAAAAGCAGAACCCGCGTCCACGGATGATGATGTCGACTCGCCTGAAGAGCTCTCTTATTCTGATATCGTGTCACCATCTTCAAATATGCAGAAAAAGCGTAAGAAGGTTGAGATAGTGCATGATGGTGATGAAGGGAAGAGCTCAAAGAAGAAGCCCAAAAAACTTAAAAAGCCTTCTGAGCTACGTCCTGGAGAATTGGAACCAAATGCAACTCGTAAGAGGAATGGTGATTGCGAAGAGGTAAAACCATGTGAGAGCCTTTCTGCTGAGCTTGAGAAGAAACCTGCTAGCAGGAGCAAAACGGGAGGCAAATTTTCCATTTCATTCATGCCCATGAAGCGAGTCTTAATGATAAAACCAGAGAAATTAAAGAAGGGTAATATCTGGTCTAAAGATTGTGTTCCATCACCTGATTCTTGGTTGGCACAGGAAGATGCTATTTTATGTGCGGTAGTGCATGAATATGGCTCAAATTGGAGTTTGGTTAGTGATGCTCTCTACAGCATGACTGCTGGTGGCTTTTACAGGGGTAGATATCGCCATCCAGTTCATTGTTGTGAGAGGTTCAGGGAACTAATTCAAAGACATGTTTTGGCTGCACCAGACAGTTTGGGTAATGAAAAGATCAGCTATGCAGGTTCTGGAAAAGCTCTTCTGAAAGTAACAGAGGTATGCTTTTCTTGTTTTTTTTTTTAAGTTGGAGAGGAGGATATAAGTAAGATATAGGGAAATATTTGATGTGACATTGTTCTGACTCGTAAAGTTTTGAAGATCACCTGATATAAGGTTGCCTAACCATTTAGTAGCGACCAAGCTAGTTTAGTCTATCTTTATTTATTAAGTCAGTAGGGCCTCATCTGCCTAAACTACAATGATTCACATATCGTATGTTTATTATTTATTCATTTTTTGGGAAAAGGTCTTGGCAAATATTTAATGTGGTTCCCCCCACCAGGTTATTTTTGTAAAACAAATTCTGTTACCACACTTCCCCCGACCCCCATTCCCCTTGGCTCCTCCTCTCCTTTGTCCCCTATTTACCACTGTTTCAGGGCTGGTGACTTATATGCATATTGTGATGGTGACTTAATATGTGTCCATAGATATTAATTACGTTCTATGAATTAATTTTTGTATGATAGTCAATGAAGCAAGAAGCCTTATCCATCAATAATATATCATGGCAGGATAACATGCGAATGCTGTTAAACTTTGCTATTGCACAGCCAGACCATGAGCTACTTCTTCAAAAGCACTTTACCGCCTTACTTTCATCTGTGTGGAGGGTGACACGTCGCCCTGAACATCGACAAAATGTCTCATCTCGGAATGGCGTTCGTTTTGGGGGAAGGTTTCTCAGTCCGTTTCTTGGCCACACACCTCCGCGTTCTTCGAAGGATACGATACCGAGGATGAAATTTTCAAATTTGCAGGAGTGTAGCAAGTTGTTGTCAGCTGCATTCCATGATGCCAGCGATAGACAGTGGGATGAAGCAGTTTCCCTCTCTGATAGAGAGGATTCGCAGGTGATTGAAGAAAGTTTAGAGATAACGCTGGAAATCCAGAGGGAGAGTGATGACTCTATGATTCCGTTACCACCGTTAATGAATTTATCAATATATGGCCCAAATCCTGTTACTTCTACAAACAAGACTGCTGGAGAAGACCCTTGTCTCAAAGCTTCAAATATTTTGGCTGAGAACCGTTTCAGGTATAGCTGCTTATTTTAGTTACAAATTAGGTACCATTCTTGGTAGTGAATCGTTGGCTAGGAGGAGTTGTTAGTCTGAAAGAGGTATTGTCCTTGTGAATCTCTTGCATGCTAGTATAGCTCTAAACACTTGTTCCTTTTTTAGATAATATCAAAATGGGATGATAATAATTTCAGGTCCTTGTTTTGTTGAACATGCGGTTACATTGGTTGTTAAATTGGTCATGTGTAGAACTATGTATTGTTTTACATTTGTATGTACCCGGGTTCTGTTCTGTTGATTGCTAACCAAGTAGAGTGGCATGTTTCTCAGGGCAGCGACTATGGCTGGTGTCGAAGGTGGTCTGCATTGTGCTTCAGCTGCCTTCCCAGCTAATGATCCCAAGTCTCGGTCAGGGATGAAATTGTCTTTGGGGAAGCACAAGCTGCCTGTATCTGATACGGCCAGACCTAAATCAAAACTGAAGAAGGCTTCAATGGAGCATGATGTATCCACCTTACCAGCTGAGCAAGTGTTTCAACCAGCAGCTGGCATAGCACCCAATGATCTCAACTTAAGATGTGATCCAGCGTTTGTGAATAAGGACGGCTTAGATAGTAATTTCTGTTCAAGCATGGAGGAGGCTTTCGCATCGGAATTAGAGGGCTTTGACGTGGTTCCACACAATTATACCCCTGGCTTTATTTCAGGCCTTGATGATTGTTCGATGCTACTAACGGACTATACTGACATCGGATAGGGCTAATTTGATAGCGCCTAACTGGTTGACATTCTTGGTTGAAGCTATTAGTATTAATGTTTGAGCAAAAGCCAGATCCTCCAACTTTTTTGCCATGACGTCTGCTGGGGGACATTAGTTTTGGGTGGCATATGAGGAGCAAGAGGCTAGGCTAGGCACAATATATATAATTTAATTTTGTAATTAATGGGAATTGGTGCTAATATTTGTCAGTGGGCTTTTTTGTTTTGTTTTTTTGTTGGAACATTTAGAAAGCTAGTAGTAGTAAAGTATAACAAAGTAGTTTTCTTGCAAATCTCTTCATCTACTGTTACAATTCATTCCACCTCTTATTATGTAAATTAATTGCTAAAGATGAACCAGGTCTGGATTTGTTCGTGTTGGAGCCATGTTTCTTAATTTATTAATGATGCAGTAAACTGAAGCTCAACTTTTAATAAAATTTCCCACACTACCAGCAAGCAAGTACGACCTTTGCAAGTGATGATAAGTCAATAAAATCCTTATTGTTGGATTAAAAAAAGAAAAATAAAACAAGTAATTAAAAAGAGGATGGGCCATGGTAGATATTTGGTCACAAACACAACGACTATGATACTAACAATAATAAAACCAAGGGAATTGGATTTGGAATTGATGTTGCCATCCGCTGCTGCTGCATGCCCATCTCTTGATAAGCACTCCATTTTATCAACTTCAGCTGCTGCTGCATGCCCATCTCTTGATAAGCACTCCATTTTATCAACTTCGTGCCCCTCCATACGCTCGTCTTGCACTTGAACTGCCCATTTCATTGGAACAACCAAATTCCTGTACTTTTATGTAATGATGCTATAATTTGTCAAGACCAAAACTTTGTGTGTTAAGGATATATTAAGATGCAATTGAAAGTATAGTTTTTAAATATATAATTATTTTTTAAACAAATAAACTCATCTTTTGCAGTTGTTTTTCACATATGCCTTAATTTTAAGGTTTAGGGTTCATGGGTTTAGAATTTAAGGGTTATGGTTAGAATTTAGGCTTAAAAGTTAGAAATTAGATTTTAGACAGGGATATAGCCAAGATTTAAGGGTGAGGGGGCATAACATAAGTTTTGAAAGGTGAGGGGGGGGGGAATTCATAATTATACCATTTTTTTCGAAAAAATATAAAAGACCAAAGGGTAAAAAAGTTTTCCCCAGTCTCCGTCCCTGATTTTAGAGAATACATTAGGAATTTAGTTTTTAACCTTTAAACTCTAAGTTGTAAAGCTCTAAACCTTAAATTGAATCAATAAACGTTAAAACTAAAACACTTATAAAACCTTTTTGTTTTCACCTGGTGTATGGAATAATATTTGCTATTTTAAGATTATTTTGTTAATTTTATTGTTAAGAAAGACTTACCCTTCCAG
Organism: Hibiscus mutabilis; assembly: GCA_019671005.1. Taxonomy (NCBI): domain Eukaryota; kingdom Viridiplantae; phylum Streptophyta; class Magnoliopsida; order Malvales; family Malvaceae; genus Hibiscus; species Hibiscus mutabilis. The sequence goes on along the minus strand of JAGYYJ010001714.1, from coordinate 41,401 downwards.
ACGCTGATATTTGCACTTACTGATCTTATTCTCTTCGTATTCTGCAAAAAGGATGTGGAGCTTGTGAGCAGCCTTGGCTATATCCGACGATGCCACGATATCCCAAACCTTCAACACTTGGATCCACTCTGAATCCCCCTCCACCGTCTCCACTTCCACACTCCAAACCAGATTCAGCTCACCACTCACCGGATACACCTCCACCACCTCATCCTTGTGCTTCATCTTCTCTTCACGCCATCCACTTGCAAGCTTTTCCATCACCTTGATAACCTGCTTATGTACCTCTTTGTTTCTTATCTGCCCCACAGACTTGTTGAAGTCGTCGCCAAAGCAAACCCTCCATCTTGCATGCTTGAACAATGGAGAATCCGTGGTTAACAGAGTTTCAAATTGTTCAAGCTCAATCAAGGCTGTAACAACAGCTTCACACAGATGCTTATCTTCGTCCGCATTAAACAAACAACCCCTTCTCTTGGCGTCGGTGACTAGTTTCGTCCATACGGTATGACTTTTAACCAATGTTGCTTCGTTCCCCAATATCCAAAGGCAATGCCTGCAAGCACAGCCAAAGTTGAGCATAGTAGAGGGACCAAAATCATAATTTCTCCAATATAATATTACCTTGCACGTGTCAATGCAACATTTGCTCTTTGTGGATTGGATAGAAAACCAATTGATCCATTTATGTTAGACCTGACGGTGGAGATGATTATAACATCCTCCTCACCACCTTGGAATCCATCGACTGAGCGGATGCTAACAGTGAAGCCACTGTCTGAATATCCACTGTAGTTCCTTTCAAGCTTTTCTTGAATTGCATGTACTTGTGCTGTATAGGGTGATATAATACCAATGCTCATTCTCTGTTTTGTTGCACTGAACCCTGTGAAAACCATTAGGGACTAAATCCCAAATTCTGGAATAGTAGAGGGATCAAAAGAACCATTGGTAGTTCACATGAGCCATACCTTTGAAGAGGCTAGCAACTATGTTGCAAACCACTGCAACTTCTACCATGTTCTTTTTACTAAGCAGATGACCAAACTGCTCCTTTCCATAGGCAACATTGATGAATGAGTAGGCACCATACATGTTCCCATGCAGAAAACGCTTCTCATGGCTGCTATGTTTCACCGTTGTGGCATCCAAAATCAACCCATCATAGAATGCCTTGCTTGGAAACGAGCTAATAGCTGGATGCATCCTGTACTGGACATTGAATAGATGTTTCTTTTGTCCTAGCAACACGAGCCTTTCGAACATGCTCCTTCCATATCCGGCATCCCCTGATATCTGTTCAAGCAACAAACCAAGACTTAAAAAGGTTTCTTAACAAGTTGAAAGCAAGAGCGACTAGGATATAGAATTCAGAACCTTGCTTCTTATCATTGCAGGCAGTTGCCGCTCATCTCCTACGAGAATGGCACGGCGGAGACCGGGAAGTTGAAAGGGAATGGTTGATTCACATTCTTTCAGTTGAGCAGCTTCGTCGATAACTAAAAGATCAAGCGGTCGGCTTCGTTCGGTATTCAATTTGTAAGAGCTTGATGCAGTGCAGAAAAGTAGGCATGCGTTGTCCAAGCACATGTTCTTGATCATGAACCTTTGTGTAAAATCCGGAACTTGAATCGAGTGAGCAAGTGATTTGAGCATCGGAAGGCAGCTTTTTACAGCAGTTCTCAACTCTGCCAAGCGACCGATGAATTCAGTTTCTTTTTCAGTGTCATAAAGGGTTCCCCTCAATCCCTCATCTCCATAATCAGAAGAATTCAACAAAGTCTCGATCGATTCGAGCAAATCCAGGGCTACCATCATGTTCTTCACCACTTCTAATGAAATGTGACGAGTTGGTAAGTGAGTGTACAAGTTTACAACACAAAATTTGAGCCTCTCGTTGTAGACTGAAAATCTCTTCTTTACAAATTCCTGTAAAGTGAGAGTATTACCCTCACATGTTTCATTGTCCCTGGAACTGTTCTCATCTTCCATTTCATAATCATTATCTATGTTAATTCCCAGTTTTCGATATGTGACGTATCGACCGTACTGCCCTTGAGTATCTTCAAGAAAATTTATCATGGAGTGTAAACTAGTATTCCATCCGTAGCTCGGCGAAAAGCACTTATGCAACACCTCAACACGATAATCCAGAAACACATGAAGCAGATTCGTTTGATCATCCATTCCCATCCTCTCACTACTCCCGAATAAAACTATATCTCCCAGTCCGTAGGTTTCATATTCAAATGTTCCTGCAACTAATCTCACGAGCCGAGATGCCAATTCCGTCACCGCAATGAGCGTCGGAGCACATGTAATTGTTTGGCATTTCATTCCTAGAAGAACCAACAACAACAGACCAACTGTTTTAGTCTTCCCTGTTCCTGGAGGGCCCCAAATGAGTTTGACACTATTTTGATGGCAGCATCTCCATGTCTTAATACAGCTTGCAATTGCAGCTTCTTGGGAATCATTTAAACCGTAAGATTCAATTGAAGGAAGGGTAACCAAGTTGTTTTCGAACAAGCACCTGGCACAATCTTCTTCCTCCTGCAACGAAACATAAATCTAAGCAAGATTAGCCAAGTGAAAAGACTTTTAAAGCATAAATACTTCTCGAAAAAGCACACTTGCTTACATCCGCATTCATATGAATAACTTTGTTGATCATCTGCAGGTGTCCTTGTAAAGGATCCGGGTGTAACGCTTTCCATATTCGAATATTGGTAGTCACATTAGTTAAAAACACAAAAAAGAGATCAATCTGCTTCTTTTGATAGCTTTGCATCGTTTGTTCAATCATGATCGGCTTCGATGACCGAATGGAGATTTTATCGTCGGCCATGCCTTGGACATATGCAAGAACAAAAGGCATTGTAGGCCGGTTCAAATCGCTGATGCATGTCGGTTTTACCTCGGTAAGTGCCGCAAGATCTCCACCCTGTGGTCGCCATGTTACTGAATCACTCGGATTAGAGTTTCTCGCCTTCCGCAAAACAATCTTATAAGAGAAATCCATCGGGGCTTGGTAGTTTATTTCCCTTTCAATGGACGAGAGTTGATACGAAGGCGCCCGGGACAGCCTCGTCAAGGCTGAGAGCAAGTCTGCATGTGTTTCCTCAGCAAGAGGAGCCAAAAAAGAACTAAAGTATTCTGCAATAGATGTGAATGTCTCAGGGATCTTGTTCACCTGTTCAGTTCAATTAATAACACATGAATACTTAATTATAATAAAAGTAATTATAATTAGTAGCTATAATCGTCTCTAAGATTAAACAAAAGTGCAAAACCTGGGACTTGTAGAGATTGGGATTAAGGGCATCTTGAATGGACCAAGAGAACACACAGTCTATCAAACTAATTGATCTTCCCTCCATAGTTGAAACAACTTTCCCTTGCAAATTCTAGCATTTGCATTTACAAATAGCAGCTTTTTCAAAAGGAATAAGGCCATATGTCAAAGCACAAGTAAAGCAAAGTATCCAATCCTTTGCCAATTTTATTCTCAAAAACTGTTTCATTTTATTCATGCATTGCTGCAAAAAAGTTAACTTGCAGCTTTTTGAACGGGATTAAGATGTTTATGAGTTGAGATGTTTTTTTATAAATCGATCAGTTGTCAGTTACCATCTTGAAACGCTTCAATTGTACAGTAGAAACTCAAAATATTCGTAGCAAAGACAACACGTGCAGAAAATTATATTTGTTTTAAGCAATTTGGTTCATATTTATTATTTATTTTATTTTAAATTTTTTTTTCTTATTCAGAATTAGATTTGTTTTGCGTTCAAGCAAAGTTGCTTTGTATCCAAGTAAATGCATTACTTTCTCTACAAATATAACTAGCATAAATGTAAAGGATATTAAACTTTTATATATATTTTAAGATTTTTGAAGCCCATAAATAGACATTCTTCTTAGATAAAATTTACAATATATCAAATTAATATTTTTTTAGAGTTATTTTGTGCTTAAGAATTTTATCTTGTTCTTGTTTCGACTATTGAGATATTCTTTTCCGTTTGGATGTATAGGCAAAAACTTCCCTGGGTGGTTAGAAATTCCTATCTTGACTCGAAACCTAAGTTTAGATTGTTAAGGTAATATATCTTTAGAGGGTCAAACGTTACATTCACCCCATATATATTCGTATCGTTATATTCAATTTATTTTCCTATTTTTTTGTTTATTTTCAACAAAATATTTTATTTAAAAACTATGTTAAGCATCAAATCTAACATTACGAATAAATGGAGTGTTTAACTACATACAGTTTGAACTTTTAAACGATATAAGATAATATTTCTATAAAACTGAAGTTTAGTAAGTCCAAAGAATGTGTAAGTTTATTTTTTTTTATTAAACAAAGGTATTACGTTTCTATGTTAATATTCGAATCCATATAAAACGAGATAATATGAATATCTTTAACTACTAGACCGGTTACCTAAATTTCTAATAAATTTATTTTTAAATTATAAAAACATTTAATTTTATTAAATAAATAAAAATATACAATAAAACCGTAATTTTAAAAAGTATATAAAATCTAGATTATACTAATCATATTAAGTAAATATGAAAATAGTTAAAATCAAATGATTCGAAAAATATATAAGATACGAACAAACACTATTTTTGACAATGAAGAATAAACAACATTAACACTAGCATAGAAATTAATATAAAGATGATGACACGTTGACACTTATATGGATGATTGCGAGCATGTATTGAGAACCATGCATTATGAGGGTTCAAATAAGAATTAAAACAACAAGATAATCAAATAAATGTCAACTGAAAATTTGACATCAAATTCAACCTTAAAAAAGATAATATACTAAAAAAGTATAGAAAACGTACTACACATTTTTATTAGAAATGATGAAGATAATAAATAAAAGGTAAACTACACCAATAGTAATCGAACTATTGTGGCTTTTCTATCTTGCTCAATAAACAATTTTTTGACAAAACTCACTAATATTTTTTTTTATTTTATTCACTGACCATTAATTTTGACCATCCACTCAATGGATATAATGGCGAATGATATCGATGGTTTAGGGGTCGTGGATTCGGCTCAAAAGAGTGTCCGAAGGGTTCAAATTCTTGAGTAGCGGGTTCAGGATGAACGACCGATAGTTTTCCGAAGGCAAGTCAATGGCGATGGACGAATGGCGTTGAGAACAAGGGATCACCGTCGCCGACGATGGCTAAGGAGGGTTAGGCTATCAGCAGAAGGAAGAAAAAAAAAGAATGGAAAAATTAGGTGACTAGGTTTCAGGTTTTCCAGAGTTGCAAAACCACCCTAGAACTTTAAAAAATCCTTTCACATCTTACTCAACTAGATCCCATATTTGTTAAAAATATCACAAATTAATCCCTAACACCTGTCATTATCTTATCAGAGGGTAAAATTTATTGAATTATCAAATTATTTGAGATAAAAGAGGATCAAATTGATAAAATGTATAAATTTTATAGACTAAAATTATTATTGTACCATGTCACGTCATCATCTCCAATAAGCCAGTGGTCCAAAATTCCAAATTAACAACTGATGACCAAAATAGGGGAAAAAAGTTAAGTTAGTGATGATTTTACAAAAAAAGAATTTGTGACAAAAATAAAGAAAAATGATAATAGTTCGACGACTTTGGGTGTAGTTACCCTTGCAAAATTGATACGGGACATTATGATACTACCCAAGAAAAACCTTTCTTAAATAAAATAACTTAATTAACGGGTCAGTCCAAGTGGTAAGCAGTTTAGTATCGCTTAAGCAGGTTTTGAGTTCGAGACCTTGTGTATGCAAAAAAATCATGCTGGGAGACTCACCCACCAAAATTAAGAGTGCGACGCGAATTGGTCCAGCTTAGTCAAGGCAAAACCTTAGGGACCGGGAGGGTAACCAAAAAATGCCATTGAATTTCAAATTCTCCAATTTCATTGAATGGGATAACTTTAATACTCCATGTTATATTGTTATAGATATTATTTTGGTACACAATTAGGATTATTATATTTGAAAGGTTAAATGAGTATTTTTGCCCCTGAGTTCAACCCAAAAATTTAATTCAGTCTATCGTCGAAAAACGCACTCAATTAAGCCTCTAGTTCGCAAATTGTATCAATTTGACTCTTTGACCGACGTTGAATGTTATAGTGTTAACGTGGTAGTTAACAGTGCTGACATGGTAGTCCACGATGCTGACATGGTTGTCAATGATGATGACATGGCAATACACATGTGATGATGATGTGACAGAGTGGCTGGACTGATTATTTTAACCGAATTCGAGGTCATAATTGATTTTTTATCGAGTTCGAGGCATAATTGATTTTAATTGAAAGTTCGATAACTTAATCTTTAAGCTAAAAATAAAAAATTTATTAAAATTTTAAAAAATATTTAAATAATAATAAAATATTTAAAATAAAAATACTATAATAAATTTAAACAATTAAGTAAAAAAATAAAATTTAAAATATCAAGAAATTATAAATATAAAAAATCAAATTTAAAAATATTTATAACTAAAGACTTTGATTGTTTATGATTATGCTAAGCGTACTAATATTCTTTAAATATATTTTCAATTTAATCATTCTTATATTAGAGTAGTAATAAAACCAAAATTCTCCTTTATTTTTCTACATCAAATATTAATGAGCATCAATCTGATGTAGAAAAGTGAAAGAAAATTTAAGTTTTACTGTTACTCTAATATAATGTTGATTCCACTGAAAATTTGTTTAACGAATAGTAATACTCATACTGACAAAGTTGAAGACTTTTTCGATGAAAGTATTCAATTTTTTAATACTTTATAAACATTTTTTAATTTTTATATTTAAATTTTATTATTTTATAATTTCTAATGCATTTTAATTTTTTATTAGTTTTTATTTTCAATAATATTTTGAATATTTTATTAATTTTTATTAAATTTATGGATTTTTATAAAATAATTGAAGAATGTTTTAATTTTTTGTGAGAGTTCTCACTTTACTTATTTTTAAAATTATCATGGACCCAAAGGATATTTACACAAATTTGTTAATCGACTTTTCGTATATTCCATTTGTAAAAGTTTAACTCGAAAAACCAAATTATTTATCCTATTTATTCATAATCTAAATAAATTAAATTAATTTAAATTTTAAACAACTTATTTATCAAGTTTTAATATTTTTAAAATTTTAGTAATTTTCTAAATTCTTATTTTTTAACTTAAATATTAAATAGAATATTAAACTTTTAATTGAAATCGATTATGCCTCTGAAGTCGATAAAAAAGCCAATTAACTCTCAAATTCGGTTAAAAATCAACTTCTTTAGCCTATTTGCAACCATACAAGTGATAGTTTTCTATATGTAACATTATTGGTTTTTTTTTCAAAAAATCTTAAGGTGATTAAAACATAGTACCTATTTATATTTTTGCCAACTCTTTGATAACGTATACATTTTGTAGTTAAAGCTGATTGAACTCAAATCTCTTGAAAAGAATATCATTTTTTTTACTAAAAATTTAAAATCAATCAGTTGAGTTTAATGTTGTTGTTATTTAATGTAGCGTGTTTTGTTTTGTTTTGTTTTGTTGGGTTGGAATGGGAGAGAGAGGTTTAGGGGACAGACTTCGTCAAATAAAGTAAAGTAGGATTATTCAATGTCCTCCAACTAATATATCTGCCGCATTTATTAATTTTCGTGAATTAATGCAGCAAATAATTCGGTGCAACCCACAATTATTTTTAATACCTAATCAACATACACAATACATGGTGCGATAATAAGTTGATTCTATATGATGAGCAAATAAAATTATAATTATAAACAAAACTCAAATAAACAGATCGATAATTGTAATATATCTAGATAAAAATTTTGTATTGTATATTTCAAACGAATTATGTTTAGTGAGACTTCAACCTAGACATTTAAGGTCTGTTTGGTTTTGAAAAATATTTTTTATTTTTGTTTTTTATTTTTATTTTTAAAAAATTATTTTCATTTTTATTTTTCTAAAAATTTTAAAAAATATGTCTGGTTAATAAGGATAGAAACTTGTTTTTGAAAAATAAAAGTAGTAAAAATGTGTTTGATATATAACTTTTTTCAAAATAGAACAAAAAAATAAATATTTGTCACACCCCTTGCTATAAGGCATTGAACCCATACACCTTAATCTAGTAAGCCCAAGCTTTAACCATCTCAGCTAAGGCCAACTTTGGTTATAGTTTATTCTCAACTAATTTTAAAGTGTGTATTATGGCTTATACCGAAAATAAATAAAGTTTGAACAACCCCACCGACCAGCCTTTAATGCCTATTCAAGTATGAGAAAATATCTGCGTTATCTGGAGAATTCCAAAAGTTTCCCCAAACCATCCCTATTTCATTTTTCGTTCAAGCTCCGACGAGCCTTTTTCGGCCATTCGTGGTGTTCACCGCCCCACCATCATCACTGTCGTCCCATTACCACAAAACCCAACCACCCAACCTCTGATTTCGCACGTTGTTCATGTGAAAATGGTGGAAGACCGCTCAACTTCACCAACCCTGATCAGCAACACCGTCAGCCCGTGGTGGACACCACCACCACCAATTGGAGCGCCGTTGTGTCCCGATCATGCTTTGTTAGCCACTTGCTTGGAATTGTCGTCGTCCGCCATGGAGAACGCTGTGAAGATTCAGCGAGAAAGAGCTTAAATTATCGATGTTATTTTGAGTGGTTTTCGGTTATTTTTGGTTGTTTTCTGTCGGGGTAAGCTTCGATAACCTAACTTCTTTTTCTTATTATGTCGTTTGCGATTTTTTGGTGACTTTTTTGGCCATTTGGGTCGCGCGGGGCGAGAACGCGCCTCCTATGGGCCATTTTCAGCCGCATTGGCATGCCCTAAGTTTGAATCGGCCCTAGACCGGTCTGGTCTTGAACCAAGCCAGTTCGACTCGAACTTGATCTACCAAACTCGAACCAATCTGACCCGATAATCGACCCGGTCCAAGTCCAAAATTGATAACCTGAGTCCAGGCCCGACTCGTTAACCCGTTGACTGAGTTAACCCGTTCGAGTCAACTCAGTGAGTCAACCTGTCCTAGTCAACTTAGTGAGTCAACTCACCTAAGTCAACCCAGTTGACCATTGAATGCTAATGCCAGCGTTTACCGTTGAACAGTTAGCTGCTGACGTCAGCATTGACTTTGACCAAAAAGTTAAATTTTTTGAAAACCTTTATTTTATAATTTTCGACGTCCTGAGTCTGCTTTTGAAGTCCGTTTTGCAAAATTCTAGCCCCAAAGCCTTCGAATCTAACTTTGAACTGAACTTCTATATGTATTTAATTATTTAGTTAAGAGAAGTATGAATAAGGGTTGAATCTGGAATTTGTGTAATTGAAAGTATTCACAGTTCCTTGTATCCGAGATGTTGAGGGACGTCGAATTCGGGTTCGGGAGTTATCGAATGGAGTATCATGAATCGACCGATGTAGCTCGGAGTTGAAGTAATACATTACTACCTCTTTCATGCTTTATGAAACATGTTGGTATCTGGTTAATGCTTGCATGACCATGATTGAGCATATGATTAATTCTACTTACGTCAAATCAATTAAGAAATAAGAATAGTAAAATGTTCAAGACAAAAATATTTGAATTAGAAGTTTGATAGATCGAAGGGACTTCTGAGTTCAGTAAATAATTAATAAACAGTAACTCTCCAAGTCTGATTATTTTTGTTAAAAGGATAAATGCAGGAAATATTTAGTTAAGAAATGACTAAAATAACCTTGATGATGAATAATGATAAGAGATTTGCTTTTGATCTTGTTAAGTAAATTATTTATCTGGAATTCTGGATCTACTTGAAAAAAATCCTGGTAACAAGATTCAAACCTTCAAGAATGTTAATGCTTGGATTTTCTTGAATCCTAAACAAGTCTTACGGGAAGTTCTTCGTATATCTGAATTAATGAAATGGCAGGAAAGATTGAATTGATTAAAATGATAAAATTGACTAAATTACCAACAAGCAATGAATGACTGAAACACTGTTTAGACTTGGAATAAGGGAATGACATTGGTAAACCCGCAAAATACCTATAAAAGCTAAACGGATGAAACGACCTTAAGAGTTGTAAAACCAACCTAGAATTGTTGGTTGCTTCTGAAACTAGCGTATTATTGGATGAATACTATATGAAGACATGTTCGACTATTCAGAGAAAATTCAATGATGATTGTGAATGTGACCTATTCTGTTATAAGAAACAGCGGTACTAAGAATTGAATACGCGTGAGATGTACCTTAGTTATGTGTTTTATTTATTTAGACATTAAGTAGATTAAGGTAGCTTATGGAAATAAAATAGCTATACCGTCATTATATCAAATACATCAACAGGAGTCAAACATGATAAATCAAACCCTATATTTATCTAAATGCATTAAAACTTTTTGGGTGGTGTATGAATTTGGTTTGTCGTAGAAGAGTAGGGACTCACTAGACAAATCAGTTAGCAATTATAATTTTTTTATAATCATCGGTATTTATTCTATTGATTGATTAATTCGGATTGAGTGTTACAGAGGTTTATTATGAGACGACCTTCATAATCTAATTTACTTTATTCATAGCATCATGACTCAAACCCTGATCTTGCTTAAAAACTCTAGTATCTCATCATACTAGACCAACAGGTTGTTGGTTAAATAAAAAAGTACTTAATTAACTTTATACTTTCTACCCTTGTAATCTTTTTTTTTTTTTACTTTCAATCATGTCAAATTTCATAATAGTAAGTCTAATATTCTTTAATATTATACCTTACCTTTGTTAACTTAAAGATGGACAAAAATCTTTTGTCCCGTTTTGGTGTGTCTTATTGTGCTTCAACACTAAAAAATTAAATTCTAAGCTATAACCTTAAGTTTTAAATTTAAACCCTAAACCATACGTCCTAAAAAATATAACCTGCACTTAATACTCTAAACACTAAGTCTAAGCCCTAATCTTAAACTCTAATCCTAAACTCTAAGCCTAATTTTTTAACGATGAAACATATATAGAGCCATCAAAAAATACAGACGATTTATACCCTAAAGACACACACTGAATATTAAATTACCACCGACCACATATAAATGGAGAGGGCTCCAACAACTTTGCCAGTTATCTTCTTCTCAACTAAATCAGCGACCTTTGTTATATTCTCTTTACTTCCTCACTTTCTCTGATTTTAGTGCCTCAGCATAATTCTCAACTACCTCTTTTCCTCATATCACTGCAAAATTCATCTGCCATCGCCATGAATGAGCTGACTCTCATGACTCTCATCACATTAAATCCAACCACCCTCTTAATTACACATCCGGTGTCGTCCACAGCTATAAAAAAGTTATAATTCCTTGAGACGATTCTCAAATTTATATATGAATTTTGATCAAATATACTTATTTTGTATACAACACAACAATCAAATTATATTTATTTAACATTGGATCAAAATTCGCTGTAGGTTTAATCTTATTTGACCCGGGACATTGCATACAGAGACGAAATTAGGATACCAACTCAATGGGCAAAAATAATTAACAATAAAAAATAGGAAAAAATCAAAATAAACTAAAACCAAAAGGTCTAAATAGGTAAATATCCATATACTCCTATATTTTTAACAATAAAAAATTATAGAGAAGCAATCCCATGACAAAGCTAAAAGGAAATGTTAAAGATTTAATTTCATATAATAGAGAGATTACAACCGTAATTAAACCAATTTAAAAACTTCAATTTTAATGAATTCTTGACCATTCAGTCAATTAATGGATGTCACAAATAAAATGAATTTGAAAGCTTCGATTAATGTATCTCAATTAATTAATCAATCTGTCAATTAATGGATCTTACAAAAATATGAGTATCATTGATCCGTCGATCAATTAATGGATTTCAATTAGTTGACCACCAGGTCAATTTAAAACTTCAATTTTAATGTTCAAAAAAGCTTAAATTGTATACACAAAGATGAGAGGGGTTTGATTTATGAGATGGATTTATATTTTCATTAATAAAAGGGAAATAGAGATGCACAAATAGAGGTGGTGTATGTACCAAAACAGATATTATAGCAATTAATTTCGGACATAGGGATTGGTTTTAAATTTGACTTTATTTCTTTTGTTGCGCCTCTAATAATTATATAGCTGTCCCCATAAGATATTAGATGATCATATTATTATTTTATTATTTTTTTCATCCATACTCATTGATATTCGGATAATGTTATATATATATGACTCTCTAAGATGTTTGCTTTTATTATTTTGGTATTTAAAGAAAATTGTTTTATCACTTTGATAACTGAAGTTGTAAACTGTTATTAATGTTAATTCATGACTATCACAATAACTGATTTGGTGTGATAAGAAAGTGTCAGGGTTGGATCACTACCCATAAAAATTTAGCAAATTTTATGGTCAACCGTTTACTTTTTAGTAATAGCGTCCTGCAGCGAGAGAATTAGTTATTACTATCAACCGTGAATACTTTAGTTCAAATAAAAAAATTATAATATATATAGTTTTAAAATTTATTTACATTTTTGGATTTTAAAAAAAAATCATGTCATGTGAGTGCGACGCTTATGTATCGGTCTATGTCTTCTTGACCGATGGTATTAATCATGAAGTAACTGCGATAACAATTTATAACTTCAATTATGAATATATATATATTTAAAAAACTTAATTGCACCAAAGTGATAATAATGAACTTGGGAGCTAATCATGTATTTAACCCCATTTTATAATACAATAAATAATAGGGTAAAACGATATCATTGATCATTAAACTATTCTTGTTTTCCTGATTTGGTCACCAAATTATTAGTTTTGACAAAAAAATGTCACTAACTTTACTTTTTTTTTCCTATTTTAGTCACTCGCCGTTAAAAACTCACAAAAAAAACAATAATTTGGTGACCAAAACAGTAAAAAAGCAATAGATTGATGACCAAAACATGAAAAAGAATAACATTAGTGACTAAAATAAGAAAAAATATAACATTACTGATGATTTTGCTAAAAATAATAGTTTGATGACCAAAACTTAAAAGCATGAATAATTTATTGACCAATGGTGTTGTTTAAACAACATACGATCTCACTATATATCATGGTATAGGCATGCACTTGTTGAACAGAGCATACAGCAAAGTCGAACATTGAGCACAGATTTGTTCTAAAACACCAGAAAAAGAGTAAGCAATGGGCACCGTCGTCAACGAGCCTCCAACACTTATCCAAGACCTCAAAATCACTGTCAAAGACGTTTCCCTCATATTCCCAAATAAACAAACCCTAAGAAAATCCCTCTTCTTATCAAACATTGACAAAGTGCTCAATTTCCCAGTCGAAACCGTCCATTTCTTCCCCTCCCACAACGACTTCCCGCCCCACGTCGTGGCCGAGAAGCTGAAAACCACGTTATCCGAGCTACTGGTGCCCTACGACTTCCTGGCTGGAAGGTTGACGTCGAACCCTGAAACGGGTCGACCGGAGATCGACTGTAACTCGGCAGGAATTGGGTTCGCGGTGGCTTCCAGTGATTATGCGTTGGACGATATTGGGGACTTGGTTTATCCTAATCCAGCATTTGGCCAACTGATATGTAAGAGCGTGGATACCTTGGAGCAAGATAATCAACCACTCTGTATTGTCCAGGTAACAAAAGCTCTCTTGTTTATTTATTTATCCCTAAAAATTATAATTTGGAATGAGATGATCTTAATGCGATTAAAACCCTAATATTTGATGTAATAATATAGTTTTTGGGTTGATTTTTTAATTTTATATATTTCTACTTTTTAATGATATTTCAAAATCATTTAATTACACCATAATTTATTTTTTTAATAGTCGTAAGGTTGATACAAGATAGTATATGTTCTTATATAATCTTAATCGTCTAAAGTGCAGACAAAGCGATTTATACCCAGATCTCCTATGATGAACATCATCATCTTTTTCAATGAGACCATTTGTTGAGTTTACGCCATAATCTATTTAAGATCCATAAATGTTTCATTTGGAAATAAATTTGAAATTTATTTTCTCAATTATACCTTTTAAAACATATATAGATTTGAAAATATTGTACTATTAAAAGTGGTTGTTGACATGATAATTGAGGAATTGATTAATACATATACCTATAATCTAATTGAAGAAAAGAAATAAAAACTTATTATTTAATTTTAGGGGTAGGTAATGTAAAACTTTTAAATTTTATATATTTTTTGAATAGTTGGACGAGGATAAATGGACGATTGAATTACTAGTAAGAAATTATGAGAGTTTTAAGAAAAAAATAAGAAAATAATCTTAGTCGTCCATTTACCGTCATCTAACAGTCTAAAAATGTGAAAACTAAATGAGTTTTATATAGTATAATTGGATCCTAACCCTTAAATTTATTATTTATAAATACTTTTAATTTTATATTAGATTTGATGATATTTTTTTAAAAAGTTCTATTTTACTTTTATCAATTATTTATTTATTTGTATGAGCATGACCATATTGAAAGAATTATTTGAATACCAAAAACAAGTTTATCTAGCGGGATGAGCTGCTAGAACCGTTAAACAAGATTAAGGTTTGAATTCTAGCGCAAATGGGTTCGGTTGCCCCTATAATGGCCTATACAATACTCAATTAAGATTAGATATCGGTGGTTATACCAAAAAAATTATTTGAATGTTAGGTAAAATTAATTTTTGAATTATTTAAAAATGTTTTTAGTTTTTAAAATAATATGCTTAAAGGGATTGATTAACCCCTTCACTTGGAAAAATTATTGGATGGGTTCAATTCATCACGTCATCCGTGGTCTCAGTCAATAAAGTCCATCAATCTCATTTTTTAAGGTGAATCTTCACATCTTTCCTACATGTAAATAAAAAGTAGGTAGTTATTTAGAAGTTACCTTGAGATTGATAAAACTCATTAGTTAGGACCACGAATGACGTAGTGAATCAGTCGATCCAATAAATTTTAGAGTTGAATTAAATATGTATCTAACTTTTAATAAAAAAATTCACTTATGCTCATTTAATTAATTTTTTGAATACTCATTTAAGATATTAAAAATTATATATATTTTTGAAAAATATTGTTATAATTTTAAAAATCAAATAAATAATTATTTTTATTCCAAAACTAAAGGGGAAAATAATTTTAGTTATTAGATAAAAACGGGTCCATTGCATTCACACAAATGGTCCACGTTAATTAATTATGCTTATAATTCTAACTAATAAAGTATTCTGCTCTTGTCGGCTATAGGCAACATCGTTTTCACATTTCATTTCAAGTAGTAATTAAGGTTTTGAACTACAAATACGGCTAACTATAATTTACATTAATTGCCATCGTTTTTATTATATTATTATCATTTCATTTAAAGTATTAAAATATTTTTAAATTTAAATTTTATTAAAATGAAATATATTTTAAAAGTAATTTAATTAAATTAAAAAATATTTTTATTTTATACTTTAATTTCGTGTACATTTTCAAATAAGTTGATATCATTGAATTAAGTGATATCAAACTCAGTCAGATACATTAAAAATGAAAAAAGAAACATTTTAAATTAAATTATATATTTAATAAAATTAAATCAACACATAATTCTATACAAAAATCACAGGTCTCTAATTTAATTTGTTAGTAATGATATTTTAATTGTTTGGTGTAAAAGTTATATAAAATATCTAAATTTTATGTTTTGAATTCTATTACGCTGTTGGTATTAGCACCCTATTACGGTCATAAATTAGAGCTATAAAACTTATATTTCGCTTTAGTTCAAACTTTTTATTGTGTTTTTGTAATCTTAACCATTTTTATTTTTTTTATAATGAGTTTAAAAAATATAATTATTCATTAAATTTAGTTATTGATTTTGAATTTGGGATATAAATATGTTTATATTATGCAATTGAAATATATTCATTATATATTATTTTTTTGACAGTATATTCATTATATATTATTGAAAATAGGAATTATGATGTAAATAAATATTTAAAAACTGGTGACAAAATGGGTAAGAACGCTAAAACAATGACAAAAATCTTTTTTTTTTTGTCTTTTTGGTCTCACCAATCAACACTAAAAAAAATTAAATTTTAACTTCTAATTCTAAATTTTAAATTTTAAACTCTAAACTTTATGCCCTAAAAATATACCCTACATTCAATACTTTAAATCTTAACCTTAAATTTTAATCTTAATTATAATTTTATACCCTAAATCTAATTTTTTTAATGATTAGGAATAAGTATAGCACCAAAAAGGGCAGACAATTCTGCACCTAAAACAAAAACAGTAGAGACTAAGAAATAGTTGTGTTTATTGATAGGTGACATCATTTAAATGCGGTGGCTTTGGAATGGGCATAGTTACCAGTCATGTGACTTTTGATGGATTAAGCTTCAAAATCTTCTTAGACAACTTAGCTGCCTTGGCTGCCGGCAAACCCCTCGCCTTCACCCCATGCAACGACCGCCAACTCCTAGCCGCTCGATCACCACCGTGTGTCAGCTTTCCCCACCTCGAGTTGGCCAAATTCCACGACTCAAACCCTCCCGTCATTGATCCCACTTCCGAAGCTCTAGACTTCAAAGTTTTCCGGCTCACCTCCGAGGACATAGCCAACTTAAAGGACAAGGCCAAAGCCTCTAGCGGAACACACAGCGATGTACGAATCACCGGGTTCAATGTCGTGACCGCGCTTATATGGTACTGCAAAGCCTTATCATGGGACAAACCGGACCCCGAAAGGGTCTCCACGTTGCTATACGCGGTCAACATAAGGCCTAGGTTAGTCCCACCATTGCCAATATCGTACACGGGAAACGCGGTGTTAACCGCCTACGGGAGGGCCAAGTCCAAAGAGATAGAAGAAGCCCCGTTCGCACGACTGGTGGAGCTGGTGACACAGGGCGCGAAGCGAATGACAGACGAGTACGCGAGGTCGGCGATAGACTGGGGAGAGATATACCAAGGCTTCCCCGACGGGGAGTTCTTGGTGTCTTCATGGTGGAAACTAGGGTTTGATGAGGTGGATTATCCATGGGGGAGGCCTAGGTACAGTTGCCCTGTGGTGTTCCAAAGGAAGGACATAATCTTGCTGTTCCCTGACATTGAAGATAAAAATGGTGTCAACGTTTTAGTGTCACTGCCCAGCAAAGAGATGAGCAAGTTTGAGAACCTGTTTCGCAAGTACTTGCCTTGATAAGAACACAAACCCCTCATCAATAGGTGTGTGTAATAATGAATTAGTTGTTGTGTTTGTATTTGTAATGTTTAAGATTGTAATTGGACTGCATGCGCTTGTGACTATGATTATGAGTACTCAAACTTATGATATATTATTTTGTGATTTTATATATTTGATTATGGGGTTAGGGATGTTAACGTTAGAATAATATATAGGGAAATGATTTGATGCATTGGCGATAGAAAATAAAGTTTTCCGTAAGCGGTGTGCTTTTAGAGTTTAAGATTAGGGTTAAGGTTTTAGGGTTTAAGAGTAGAATTTTATAGTTTAAGGTTAGACTTTAAAGTTTAGGCTTAGTGTTTAGGGTTTAACTTTTACTTTGTAGGGTTCAATACCCTAAAATGACACGGGACATCGTTTGAAGCTCATTTGTGGAAAGAAAAAACTTCACTGACAGTGTATCAAATATTACCCCATATATAAATGGGTAGAATATGGAAATAATCGTTTGATTATAGATATTTTTTTTCGAGTTCTCCGAGTATGAAATTTTATAGAATGATCATTCGACTGCAAAAAATAGTAAGTTGGTTATGTTTGTTAGCCATGAATGGCGTAAAAGTTAATAAAATTGGTACAATATCAAGTTTATACATCAACTTTTATATTTTATTTTAATTTAATTATAATTTAAAAATTTAGCACTCAACATTTAAATATTTATTCTAATTTAACACCTTCCATTTTTTAACCAAAATTCCGATTTAAAATACAACCACGGAGGGACAAAAACAAGCTTGATTGTAGACAGTGGCTCCGAACAATATTTGAATGGGTAAAATACACTATTCATCACTCAACTATTTTTTCACTCCTATTTTGGTCATTCAACTTTCAAACTATTCAATTTACTAACTGAACTTTTGAATTGCTCATGTTTTGGTCACTCTAGAATATTTTATTATTTTTTTTGAATTTTTTAAAAAATAATTTAAAATAAAAAATAAAATCATATTTTATTATTATTAAATTTAAAAATATGAAAAAAATCACCACCACCATCGACCTCAGCCGTCCACTGTTGGTCTCAGAATCGACAACCGTTTGATCCCAAATTGCACCGATGAACTCATTTTGACACGCTAAGTTTGAATCTGGTATTTGTTTTATCGAAAATCTCTCGAAACCTGCAAATCTCGTTTGAAACTTTTTGGTTTCCTAATTTTCGATCTCTATTTCATGGACTTTGGAGAACTTTCTGGCAAAATGAAGGTCAGATTCGAACTCAAGGTGCCGAGATGAAGCGACAAGTGAAATCTAGGACTGAACGACTGTTGTGTGTTTTGAGTGCTACGCAAATGTGCAAGCGAACACGTCGCAAGTAATAAAGTGATGAATATAGAGTATCGTCTCCATAGGGGTTGGTCTAAAGGGCTTGGACTCTTAAATCCGTGCACTGAAATAAAAGAATAGTTGTGATGATAGATGGTGATAGAAAAATAAAACAAATAACTAAAGATTGTAAAGGAAATGAAGTAATCAATGAGAGAGTTGGTTGGATTATTAGGATTGAGAGTATGTCGGATGAGTCGCTTTGGCAAGTTGAATGCCGGAGGCAAGTGGAATGCTGAGGCAAGTAGATTGTCGTGGCAAGTAATTGCTCAGGCAAGTAGTTTGCTGGAAGTAGGACTCTCCGTTACCATTGAAATGCAATCGCAAGTGGTTGAGTCGGAGTAGGACTCTTCTAGGAAAATGGTTGCCCTGGCAAGTTAATTGTTGCGGCAAGTGCAATGCCATGACAAACCAGTTGTGATTCCAATGCTCGGCAGAGTGTTCTTCACTGCCTTCACGTTGTTTCTAACTTGAAGGGCTGACGCTTGCGAAATCTTGGTGGTACGTCTATCCCACGTTACTTTACCAAGAATGAACATTGTCTTTCCTTAAATTCTTGTTAGCCGCTTTGAAATTCTCACCGTTGCCAAGCTCTTTCACATTGTCACTTTTCGGAAACTTGGTTCAAGAGGGAATTGATTTCCTTCAACTCTCACAATGTTAGGAAACACAGATTCAATTCAGCCCGTTGATCTCCATCAACTCTCGTAATGTTTGGAAATCAACTCGATTGAAGAACCTCCAATGGCTGTCACTTCATCGGAATGATTTCTTCTCACGAATCCTTCATTGATCTCGCTCTCCCTTGAGCTTTCACCGATTTAGGGATTTGAGTTTCAACAAATGATTCTCACTCAAGTGTTTATCTCTAAACTACTCAAATTGCAAGAACAAGAATTGAATCAACATTGTGCATTTAACTTTAAATCAAAATCAAATCATCCATACAAAAGCCTCTAAAAACCTAATAACCCAAACCATCTAAGTTTAGTTCATGGTCGGGTGAAAAGAAAATACAAAGAAATATTCCCCAAACATGAAGGGTGATGTGCGATTAGAGAAATAAAAGAAGAGAAGAGATAAATTCCTCAATCCGATCACTCCCATGATCAGCTTCCCTTGATCTCTCCCTCTCGATCCGACTTCCCTGATTTCCTATCTCTGATCCAATCCCCCTTCTTTCATGTGTTTCAATCATTTAAATATGTGTGAATGTGAGTTTGTTGCGTGATAATTTGGTGGAGATAGGGCTTCCATTTTGAATTTCAAATGTGGGAGATAATATAGCTGATAAATAAATAAAAATTAGGGATTTATCCTTTGCATTTGAATTTGAATTGGGCGGTTGGAGATCCTAACCACTTTGATTCCTTCAATGCCATGGCAGACATCGACAATTGGCTCGGTAATTCGTCCTTCACACAAACGAGCAAAAGAGTAGCAATTTTTCTACAAAAAGTAATAAAATACATGGCCAAGAATATTAAACTAGGAAACTACGAACTTATGCATGAATGACTACAAATGCAACTAAAATGAGCTTAAGTCTAAAAATAATGTGAGTAAAAAGTGTAGGAAAAATAGTACTTTTACACACTTATCAACGACCACCATCTACAGTCGTCGATAGTGGCATCCGACGACGACGAATAGTGGCCTGCGAATAGTTGGATTTAATTTTATATTTTAAATTATTTTTATATTAAATAATAATAATAATTGAATATCAAAATCTTATTATGGGACAATCCTCTTAATTCAATTTGCTCCATTTATAATACTCGTACTATTTTTTTGAAGATATGCAAATTTATAAGTTGAAAAGCTCTGGAGCTATTTGACTTGTACTACTTTCTGGATTATTTTTTTATAAACCAGATGTAACGACCTAGATTTTGGAATCTGAGGGTCGGGTTAACCCGAGAGTTGGTCCCCAAGTTTGGGCCTAGAATAAGGCCTTGGGTGCCTTTTGGGCCTGTTTTGTATTGTTGGGCTTGATTTAGGATGTTGTTAGAAGGATCATATGGTAAAAACATAATTGGATGAAAAGGGGCTTTGTGGTTGTTTAATTTCTCTGTAGAAATAAAGTGATGGTAAAGTCACCATTGTTCCCCCTTGTCCTCTCTCCCACCTATTCTCTCTTCTTATCAAAGGTTGAATGTTCAAGGTTGAATCTTTAAGGTTTTGAGTTTGAATCTCGTGGTGTTCAAGAAGGGAAGTTTATTTAGCATCTTGAGATCTTCGAATCAAGGTAAAGATGGTTTATTATGATGAAGGAAGGGATTTTTAGTGGGGGTCTTTGGGAAGAGCGAGAATGAGGGTTGGACGCTCTATTCTTAATATAATTTGTGTTTTAACTTCCTAATCTCCCCACTAGTGAGGTAACACAACTATCATTCATCTTTTGTAGTCAAGGAGGTAGGAGAGAACTCTAAGGTTCAAGGCAAGGGCAAAGCTTAAAGGCAAGGATAACAAGAGTTGCTGGTGTTCTGAATAGGGTTAGTACACTTCCAATTCCTTATTTCCTGCATATTATAAAGATAATTGCTTTTTATGTCATTTTAGTATTTTGAGTATGCTTGAATGATCTTGATGGATGTTAATGGCAAAATCTAATATTGATGTTAATAACTTGTAAAATTGGTAGAAATCGACCCTAAACACCTTCTATAAGTCGCAGATTGAGTTTTGGGGATTACCAAGTTAGTTTAGAGGTTAAAGATGAGAAATTTGAACCCCAGACCAAGAAATCTAGGTTCGTGTATTGGTACGAAGTGTCTCAGTACCGGTACCCCTCTCTAGGGAAAGAGTCGAGTTATAAATGGTGTATGGTACAGCTTTTTGAGTATCGGTACTTCAAGCTTAAATAGAATTCCAATAGCTTTTTTGCGTATCGGTACGCTAGGGTACGTATCAGTACTACTGTTCTATTACATGAAGAAGGCTTTTGCATATCGGTACGCAAAGATGAGGGTACCAGTACGGGTGGGAATTAGTACGAGGCGATTTACGTATTGGTACAGAGGTATGTGTATTTTTATGGCTTGGGGATTTATTTCTTTTGAACATAAATTAAGTATCGGTACTCCTGGAGAGTACCTGTACCTAGAGGGGTGTACCAATACCCATATAGGAGTATCGATACCCGCTGAGCAATCCGCCCAAGAAAATTGAGGTTATGTTCGGGGGTTTCATAATTCAAGGTAAAGGTCCCAATGGGTCTCTAAATGTATGAAATAAGTTATAAAACCGAGAAACCAGATGTCCAACCACGTATATGAATAAATAAGAATAAAATAGGTCTTAGACTTGTGTAATTAGTGTAATGGTATTGTAATGTTGAGTCATGCCGCATGAGCACTTGGTGATGGGATCCAGATGCCCAAGAATGTGTTGCAACATCATGGTAAGATGAGCAAGTGGAGGTTACCAATGCTATGTAACTCGGGCCTCATCCGTATGTGCTCGAGGGATGATTTCGATCAAGGTATATGTTTTGATGCTATGTGATCCGACCTCACCCAGGGTGTATATTCTGATGCTATATGACCCGACCTCACTCAAAGTGTATGTACCAATGCTATGTGACCCGACCTCATTCTTGTATGGTATGGTATGGCATGTGGGGCCTTGTGAGCCCTTAATTGATTGGATGATTGATTATGTTGATTTCATATGTTTAGGCGATCAGAGTAGCGCCAATTGATTTTCATGCTGTATAATTATTGTTTGACTATATGCTTATGTTTATGATCTGCATGAAATATAGTAGAATAGAGGTGTATCCACTGAGCTTTCGAGCTCAGCGTTTGGAATTGTTATTTCCTTACATAGGTCTTTAGGTTTGGGCGTACTTGCAATGAGCCATCAGAGTAGGACTTCAGTATATCGATATGCCAAGAGTACAATACTTAGATTTGTAGGGGCAATGTATTCATATGACCCTTATGTTTTGTATATGTAACTCATTTTGATTTATTTTTCATATCGAATGTTTTAACTTCTTATGTTTTAAATTGGAGCTCCAAAGTAATGCTTGAATATTTGTATAACTCTTTTCAAATTAATATGGTTTATGAAATTATGGATTTGGACTAAAATCATTCGTAAATTTTTATTTATGGGTTTGGGCTAGAGGACCAATGTGATACCAGGTTTAGGGTGCTACATTTAGTGGTATCATAGCCTAGGTTTAGCCGGTTCTAGGAACCCTGAGGTGATAGAGAGTCGTAAAATGGGTGTCTATTGAATACATGCCCACAAATCAAAGTCGTACTCGTATTAAGGCCGAATATCTAATGAAGTAACATGGTTTGTTATTCGTGCAGTTTGAACATGCCTGGAAGAGCTCATGATCCAGAAGAGAGTTAGGGCTCTCGAGAGGAGAGCTTTGATGGGGATGTTATCTTAGAGATCGATGAAAGGTCAGACGATGAGGGACATCAAGGAGCCAATTACTTCTCTCATCTGCATAGGGCGCTTGATCGGATAGTGAGGGTTATCTTAAGAACTCCCGCTACCCCTCAGGAAGACCCTATCAAGAGGCTTCGTAGATACGGTACAACTAATTTCTTGGGGTAGGGACAAGATAACCCAATCAAAATGGACCAATGGTTGAAGGATACGTGTTGGATCTTGCGTTAAATGGGTCTGGAGCCAAGAGACAAGTTGAAGTATGTTCTTTCTCTCCCGAAAGAGAATGCTCGTGAGTGGTGGAAGACAATAGAGTTAGGTTGGTATCCTAATCGGCCTACTTGGGATGATTTTCTTGATGAGTTTGAGAAGTAGTATGTTGGAAAATCTTACTTGGACAGTTTGCAACACTGGTTTACCCATCTGGTACAAGAAAATCAATCGGTTTATGAATATGAACAAGAGTTCATACATTTAAGTAGGTATGCTTAAAAACTCGTTGCCACTGAGAAGATGAAATGCAAGCAGTTTAGAAAAGGTTTGCAAAAGGAAATACAAATGTTCTTGACAGTGGATCCAACAAAGGTGTTCTCCGATTTGGCCACTAGTGCCAAGTCCCTTGAGCAAGTGTAAAGGTTGACGTATAGTCGGGTTGAGGGCCATATTAATCCGAGTAGAGGGAGTTATTCCCACTTTAATCAGTCTAAGTTCTTTTTAGGAAGGAATCGAGGAAATTGAAGCTAGAGAGGTAGAGCATCAAATCAGTCAGGGAGGTTTGATCGCAGGTCTACCTCTGTGGGGCGTAGGAGACCTAACTCATCTTCAGCTATGAGTTTAGGAGGCTCGTCGCGGGGGTTTTATGCATCGATATATGCCCAGTGTGGGCGTAAGCACCATGGGGAGTGTTACAACAATGTCAAGGTATTCTATGGGTGCGGATCACCTGACCAATTCTTGAGAGATTGTCATGAGGCTTTGGATGCCACCCCAGTTCAGAATTAGAGAAACTCTTTCACAGCACAGATGGGCTACGGTTTTGCCAGAGGAGGAGTGAGTCATGTGATGGGACATCAAAATAGTGGTACCTTTCAATCGACAATAAGGGCTCATGCGAGATAATATGCAATCAAGGTATAGGAGGACTGCGAGGCTACTGATGTTATCTCAGGTATATTCACATTGTTTTATATTCCTATTATTGCTCTTGTAGATTCACACATTCCTACATTCGTAGTGGCATATCAGAGCAGTGGGGCATACCTGTCGAAGATCTTGAGGTGGGAGTCCGTGTGACTAGCCCGTTAGTGTATGATGTACTAGTTGATAAGGTCTATATGAGGTATACTATAGAGGTTCAATGTTTAGTATTTCCTGCAGATTTGATGGTGTTACCATTTTAGGAGTTTGATGCCATATTGGGAATGAATTTGCTATTTGAGCATGATGCAAGATTGGGTTGTAGGACTAAGAGTTTGAAACTTCGTGGTTTGGATGGGTCTCAGCTTGTGGTTAGAAGTGAAATAAATCATTGTCGTTCAAATATGGTGTCAACTTTGATGGATCAGAATTTGATTCAACAGGGTTGTGAAGTCTTTTTAGCTCATGTGATGGATACCAGAGTTGAGAGCCCGATGTTAGAGAATCTGTGAATGGTTAGGGAGTTTACTGATGTGTTTCCTGAAGAGCTATCCAATTTACCCCCTAATTGAGAGTTAGAGTTCAGAATTGAAGTAATGTCTGGAAAAACACCCGTGTTGATAGCATTATATTGTATGGTACCCACTGAGTTGAGAGAGTTGAAGAGTCAAATTCAAGATTTGTTAGAGAATGGCTTTATCCGACCAAGCATCTCACCTTGGGGTGCACCAGTCTTATTTATTAAGAAAAAAGATGTGTCGATGAGGATGTGTATTGAATATCGATAGCTTAATAAGGTAACAATGAAGAACAATTATCCCTCCCAAGGATCGATGATCTATTTGACCAGTTAAGGGGTGCTTGCGTGTTTTAAAGATTGATTTAAGATCAGGCTACTACCAGTTGAAGGTGGTAGAAGGAGACGTCCAAAAGACTTTTTTTTAGGAGACAGTATGGACATTATGAGTTCTTAGTAATGCCATTTGAGCTTAATAACACTCATGCAGCTTTTATGGACCTAATAAACCAGATTTTCCAGCCTTATCTAGACCAGTTTATGGTGTTTTTCATAGAAGACATCTTGATGTACTCGCGCTCGGAGGAAAAACACGATTATCATCTGTGAGTTGTCCATCAGACCTTAAGTGAGATAGAGCTTTACACCAAGTTCAATAAGTGTGAGTTTTGGCTTTCTGAGGTGGTATTTTTGGTTCACATTGTCTCTGCGGATGGGATTCGTGTTGACCCTTAAAAAATCTAAGCGGTAGTTGAGTGGAAACCCCCTAGAAATATCTTGGAGGTATTTAGTTTCCTTGGACTTACCAGGTATTATAGGCAGTTTGTCAAAGGCTTCTCGATCATAGCGGTGCCTATGATAAAACTCCCACAGAATAGAGTCTCTTTTGAGTGGAATGAGAAAGGACAACAAAGTTTCGAGCAGTTGAAGGCGTATTTTACGGAGGCCCCGTTGTTGATGCAACCCGAGTTAGGAAATAATTATATAGTTTTCAGTGATGCCTTGTTCTGTGGGTTAGGTTGTGCTCTGATGCAGGAGGGTAAGATTGTGGCTTATGTCGCGAGGCAGTTTAAGCCCCATAAAATGAATTATCCCACACATGATTTGGAATTGGCAGCAGTTATCTTTGCCTTAAAAATTTAGAGGCAATACCTCTATAGGGAGAGATGATATGTACCTACTCACTCAAAAAGAGTTAAACCTGAGGCAAAGGAGATGGATTGAGTTGTTGAAGGACTATGACTGCATCATAGATTATCATCTCGATAAAGACAATGTGATGGCTGATACTTTAAGCCAAAAGTCTATGTCAGATTTGAGAGTGATATTTGCTCAGTTAAGGATAACCGAGAATAGAGGGTTGCTAGCTGAACTTCGTGTAGAACCTACCTTGATACAAGAGATTAAAAGGATACAAGTTATGGACGAGGACCTTGTGGCAAAGACTGAGTCAGTTCACAGGGGTGAAAAACCTAACTTTGAGGTACGAGATGGTAGATTCTTGTACTTTAAAGGTCAATTATGTGTTCCAGCATTGAAGAATCTTTGGGATCGTATTCTTAGAGAGATACATTGTAGCATGTACACTGTGCATACTGGGAGTAACAAAATGTAGTAGGGTCTTCATTTTTCTATTGGTGGCCAAGCATGAAAAGAGATATATCCGAGTTTGTAACCAGGTTTCTTGCGTGTCAGCATGTCAAGTCGGAGCATCAGGTTCCCTCAGGCTTGCTTTAGCCCATTCAAATTCCCCAATAGAAGTGGGATATAATGACTGAATTTTGTTACAGGGTTACCGTTGACCTAGAAAAAACATGATGCGATTTGGGTGATCGTGGATCGTTTGACCAAGTCTGACCACTTCTTACCTGTAAACATGAATTTCTCCCTTGAATGGTTAGCTAGACTATACATCAAGGAAATTGTAAGACTGCATGGAGTGCCGTCATCGATTATATCTAATAGGGGCCCTCGTTTCATCGCTAGGCTTTGGAAGAAGATTCATAAAGCTTTGGATACCAAGTTGCATTTTAGTACAACTTTTCATCCTCAGGCCGATGGTCAGTCTGAGTGAGTCATCTAGATCTTAGAATATATGCTTTGGTGTTGTGTTATAGATTTCTACAAGAGTTAGGAAGAACTGTTACCACTGGTTGAGTTTGCCTACAACAATAATTTCCAGCCAAGTATCAAAATGGCTCATTTCGAGGCCTTGTATGGGTGTAAATGTAGAACCCCTCTTTGCTGGACGTAGCTTAATGAGAGGAAGATTGTGGGGTCAGAATTGATCAGGCAAACCGAGAAAAATGTCCAGATTATTAAAGAGGGGTTGCAAGCGGCCTTTGATCGTCAAAAGGCTTATGCGGATCAGAGGTGCAAACACATTGAGTATGAGGTCGAAGACAATGTTTTTCTCAAGGTATCACCATGGAAGAGAATCATCCACTTTGGGTAGAAGGGTAAGCTGAGCCCAAGATTTATTAGACCGTATAAGATCATAGAGAGAGTTGGACCTGTAGCTTACCGGTTGGCCCTGCCACCAGAGATGGCACGAATTTATAATGTGTTCCATGTATCGATGTTGAGACATTACCGTTTGGATCCTTCACGTGTGGTTTTGTATGAAGAAATCGAGGTTAATCCCAATTTAACGTACGAAGAGGAGCCGATAAGAATGCTTGATCAAAGAGTCAAAGAGCTTCACAACAAGTGCATACCTTTAGTAAAGATGTTCTAGAGAAACCATGGGGTCGAAGAGGCCACATGGGAAGTTGAGAAGGACATGGAGTTGCTTTATCCGTATTTTTTCCCAAAGGTAAATTTCGAGGATGAAATTTTTCTTAAAGGAGTGGAGAGTTGTAAAGACCCAAATTTTGGAATCTGAAGGTTGGGTTAACCCGAAAGTTGGGCCCCGAGTTTGGGCCGAGAATAAGGCCTTGGGTGCCTTTTGGGCGTGCTTTGTGTTGTTGGGATTAGGTTAGGATGTTGTTGGAAAGGTCATTATGGTAAAAACATAATTGGATGAAAAAGGGGCTGGTGGTTGTTTAATTTCTCTGCAAAAATAAAGTGATGGTGAAGTCACCATTGTCCCCCCTTGCCCTTTCTCCTACCTATTCTCTTTTCTTACCCAAGGTTGAATGTTCAAGGTTGAATCTTTAAGGTTTTGAGTTTGAATCTCGTGATGTTCAAGAAGGGAAGTTTATTTAGCATCTTGAGATCTTAGAATCAAGGTAAATATGGTTTATTGTAGTGGAGGAAGGGTTTTTATTGGGGGGTCGTTGGGAAGAACGAGAATAGGGGTCGAAGGCTTCATTCTTAATATAATTTGTGTTTTAACTTCCTAATATTCCCACTAGTGAGGTAACACAGCTATCATTCATCTTTTGTAGTCAAGGAGGTAGGAGAGCACTCTAAGGTTCAAGGCAAGGGCAAAGCTTGAAGGCAAGGATAGTAAGAGTTACTGCTGTTTTGAAGAGGGTTAGTATACTTCCAATTCCTTGTTTCCTACATATCATAAAGATAATTGCTTTGTATGTCATTTTAGTGTTTAGAGTACACTTGAATGATATTGATGGATGTTAATGGCAAAATCTAATATTGATGTAAATAACTTGTAAAATTGGTAGAAACTGACCCTAAACACCTTTCATAAGTTGTAGATTTAGTTTTGGGTATTACCAAGTTAGTTTGACAGTTAAAGATAAGAAATTTGAACCCCAGACTTAGAAATCTAGGTTCATATACCGGTACAAAGTGTCTCAGTACCGGTACCCCTCCCTAAGGAAGGAGTCGAGTTATGAATAGTGTATCAACATGGCTTCCCGAGTATCGGTACCCCTAGTTTAAATAGAATTCCAGTAGAATTTTTGCATATCGATACGTTAGGGTGCGTATCGATACTACTTTTCCATTTCTTGAGATAGGTTTTGCATACCGGTACACAAAGATAAGGGTACCGGTACGGGTGAGAATCAGTACGGGGTGATTCACGTACCGATACAGAGGTGGGCGTATTGGTACGGTTTGGGGATTTATTTCTTTTGAACCTAAATTGAGTATCAGCACTCGTTAGGAGTACCGATAACTAGAAGGGCGTACCAATTCCCATATAGGAGTATCGGTACCCGCTGAGCAATCTACCCAAGAAAATTGAGTTTACATTCGGGGGTTTCATAATTCGAGGTAAAGGTCCCAATGGGTCTCTAGAGGCATGAAATGAGGTATAAAGTTGAGAAATCGGATGTCCAACCTCGTATATAAATAAATAAGAATAAAATGGGTCTTAGACTTGTGTAATTCATGTAATGGTATTGTAATGTTGAGTCGTGCCGCATGAGCACCTAGTTGATGGGATCCGGATGCCCAAGAATGTGTTGCAACACCATGGTAAGATAAGCGGGTGAAGGTTACCGATGCTATGTGACCCATGCCTCATCTGTTTGTGCTTGATGGATGATTCCGTGCAGGGTGTATATTCCGATGCTATATGACCCGGCCTCACCCAAAGTGTATGTTCTGATGCTATAAAAACCGGCCACACCCAGAGTGTATGTACCGATGCTATGTGACCTAGCCTCACTCCTGTATGGTATGGTATAGTATATGGGGACTTGTGAGCCCTTAATTGATTGGATGATTAGTTATGTTGATTCCATGTGTTTAGGCAATCAGAGTAGTGCCACTTGATTTTCATGCTGCTTAATCATTGTTTGACTACATGCTTATGTTCATGATCTGCATGAAGCATAATAGAATAGAGGTGTATCCACTGAGCTTTCAAGCTCAGCGTTTGGAATTGTTATTTCCTTACGCGGGTCTTTAGGTTGCTGCGTACTTACAAGGAGCAATCAGAGTAGGACTTTAGTACGTCGATATGCAAAGAGTACAGTACTTAGATTTGTAGGGGCAATGTATTCATATGACCCTTATGTTTTGTATTTGTAACTCATTTTGATTTATTTTCCATATCGAATGTTTTAACTTATTATGTTTTAAATTGGAGCTCCAAAGTAACACATGAATATTTGTATAACTCTTTTTAAATTAATATGGTTTATGAAATTATAGATTTGGGCTAAACTCGCTTGTAAATTTTTATTTATGGGTTTGGGTTGGAGGCCCAATGTGACACTGGGTTTAGGGTGTTACACCAACCATAACTTACAATACAGAATTATAATGTTTGTTTTGGTCACCAAACTTTTAATTGTTCCAAAATGATCAGTAAACTATAATTTTGTTACAAAATGGTCACTATGTCCTAACTATCGTTAAGCCTGGTGACATGACAGTTTGGGTAGTTTTGTTTAATGGTACAATTAGTCCCTCATATTTATAAATTCTTTTGATTGCCAAAGTGAACAAGAGTCAGAGATGGTGGTCTAATGGTGGTTTGGACGGTCGTTCTGAGGCGAAGTTCGTATATTGCTACTATTTAGTGGACGATATGTCTCTCAAGTGTCCCCTTTCTCCTGCTGCATGTCTTCTTTTATACTACTTAGATAGGTGTCATGATCGGTTGTTGTGGCATTTTGATTGGACTAGCTATGATTTGAATTCTTAAGTTCGCTCTTTCATCCGTGGCGATCACCTGCGTAGTCACGTGATCGTTGGATGCGATGTTGTTTGTAGCTTTGCTAGTCTGCCATAGGTTTGTGAAAGGCATCGTATAGTTCGCGAGTGATCACGCGCGTTGCAGTCTACAGTGATTAATCACATTAATCACCGAACGTCCTTTATATTATGTTGTTCGCAGTATCCTGCATTCGCCATGAGCAGTCTAGTCTTGGCACATGACGGTGAGTATTTGTAGGTACTAACAATTGTCCTCGGTGAGAGAATGTTATAAAGTGACCTTGGCGAACCCGAGGGATTTAGAGGAAGATTTTTCAAGCATGAGTATATATATATATACCAAGTAACCTTGGGATGCTGAAGGTATAGATGATGAGCTATATAATAAGGTTTTATGATGATGAACCACCCGCTTTTCCTTTGAGGATAAATCACTATATATGAAACATCACACAATAAGCCTCATTATCAGTGAAGCGTGTTGAGGACGACACGACTCTTGATTATAAATAGGCTTTATTATGGTTTTTCCAAGTTTTTACTTTGGTTATCTCGCTGTCGCTCTTTTTATTGGTTTTTGATGAGAATGAGATATTTCTTTTTTTCTAATGGCTAGGTTGTCTATTGTGGTGAGTGATGAAGTAGTTTGTACATCAGTTTAGTTTACCACAAGGGTCACATCGCCTGAGTGCTTGTTTCGATGAAGGGAAGTCATGGTGTTTGGTTATTCTTTATATTTTTAAGGTCAAGTTTCATCTACCGTTGTATTCTTTTATCATAGATTGGTTGAACTGGTTTGATGTGGCGCTGGGTCAATTGGGTAGTGCTAGCTGGTGGACTCTAATGGCCTATTTTCTAATTACAAAATCCATAAGGATGAACCCTCTATTAACGTTTTCTGTTATTGTTATAACCTAATGGCGGTCATGACAAGAATGCGAGGGGTTTTATAAGCATTGGTCATCGTACAGGGAAGTCATTGGTGATGAGTAATTATGCTGTGAATCTTTGCCTGGATAGTATGAAGTATATTAAAGTAAAGTGTATTTTGGGGGTTTTCCATTTCTTATTATTTGGTGTCGACCATCGAAGGATAAGGTTGGCCCGCATGATGTACATGAAATGTCTTCTACTGAGTTGAGACTTCTCAGGAGGTTAGAGAGTGATTCGCCATTGCGTTGTAAAGAAATATCCACTCGTAAGAATATTTAGGTGTGTTGCCTAGAGGGAAAGAGTCCCAACGGTTGGATAAAGTAGATTTGAATGTTTTCCTCGCTGGTTCTTTAGCGGGTGCGCCTATTCGTGTTTAGGCTTGGCCTTTTGGTGAAGGGGGTGATGGACGAGTGGCAAAAGTTCTTATGGGTATTAAGGATAAGCCAAAAATTTCTTTTTCGAGTATGTTGGCGTCAGACTTTCGCCTTGAAATATTGTGATGAAGATGCTCCCCGGTATAATTAGCGGGAAGCCGCTCCTTCTGCTTCGGGCGGCTATATTAGCGTTAGCCCATCCGCTCTGGTCGTGGTAGATGGGGAAAAAGTGGGTAGTCTCAAGTTCACCCGTCGTTTTCGATTCAGGGGATGGGAGAAGTTGCATACATTTGGAGCGCATGACAAAGAGGTAAATTGAAAGAGGTATTGGTTTACGATAGTCTTTTAAGAAGAATGAACTTCCCTTGTTTATCTGTATGCCCCTTTTCATTTTTTTATTTTTGATGTATGTTTCTCTCTTGTGTGTAAGAGTGGTGATTTCCCTTTCGCAGCCTGCTGATAACGAATTAAAAGGTTTGGCTTCAGTGTTGGATATGTCAATTTCTGTGTCTGTTGATAAACAATTGGGTTCTCCAGGCTTGGTGGAAGTGGCATCCTCAGAGGCTTTAAATAGTGGAGGGATTAGTTCGCATTGCAGGTTAACCTCAACCACTATAGTGACGTCTTCTATAGACGTAATTGCTATTGCTCTTTGTCTGGGGGCTTCGGTTGTTGTTCAAAAATTCTCTACAAAGGCCTCACTGGATATTATAGAAGTGGCCCAAGAAAGCGTAGCGAGGCAGATGAGAACTTATAGCTCTAGGAGGTGCCTTTTGGTTGTCGAAGACAAGATATTAGAAAAAAAACCCACAATTGATGCTGGGATTTTGATGATTTATTGAGGCTCGGTTCTGATGCCTCCCTTGTTGCTCTCGAACATCGCGACTCTTATTTTCTAATTGTAACTGATGTCATTGGGGACACTGATTATATTGGTTTGGCTACTGCTTTGCCTGTTTTCTGTACATCTTTAGGTGCGTTAATTAGTATGTTGTTACATTCGATTTGGTGCTTTCACTACTTGATTTTGTAATAAATTTTTGTCCGTGAATATCTTCGTAGAGGTAACTATCACAAACTCTGTTCTTGTTCATTATTTCACCAAAAATATACCTCGGTAGTTTTGGTGCCTTGAAACCTTGCAGCAGTATTAATAAGACTGTTGAAGGGGGTTGGTGTCTTATTTAGGAGTTGGGATGTGTTCAGTTTAACATAGAGAGAAACGCGAAGGCTCTCCTTAAAGAAAATAAACAGTTACACTTAAAAGCGGAAGGTTATGATGTCCTCTTTGAAGAAAATAAAAAGCTATGGTCGAAGGTAGAGGATTATACTACGCATTTAGAGGAGCTACGAAAAGAAAGATGAGGCTGATATATGGCTACATATAGGGAGCTGCATAGATGTTATGCGTAATAAGTGCTACGCAAATGTGCAAGTATACACGCCGCAAGTAATAAAGTGATATGAGTATCGAGTATCGCCTCCACAGGATTGGTTTGGGCCACTTTGCTTAAGTTATCAGACCGTGAAAATAAAAACACAATTGATAATAGAGGTTTTAATTAACGAGAAAAGTAAAAGCAATAAACTAAAAGAATAGATGAAAGAAAAATAGAGATTAGGTCAGGTTATCGTGAGTTGAGGTGTGATAGCCGATTGGATCGTCTTGGTAAAAGAGTGCAAGGGCAACTCAGTTGCCGTGGCAACTTGCACAGCGGGGTTGCCTTGGCAACTAATCGATGGTTGCCTGGGCGACTAGCTGGGCAACTACTTGGGCTTCTGGGCAGCAACTTCAAGGCTCGGCAGAGCGTTCTTCAATGGTTTCTTCTTATCCCTAAGTCGAAACTCTAGCTACTTGTGCATGCCTTGATAATACATCCCTGCGTGAATCAAGGGTGAACAACAACCAATCTTGCGCTCCTCTTAGCCGTTGAAATCCTTAACTTATTCCTAAGCCGGATTAATCTTCACCATCAATAGATTAATAAAGATCATACTCATTCGTTTCTTGAATCTAACTCTCCCGATATTAGATAAATAGATGAAGTTACGAGATCCTCTCCCAATTCACTCGCAAACAAGAATAAAAGCCAAGAATGAGTAAACCTTGAATAGAAAAGTGCAAACTCTTATTACCTAAACAAAATCCAATTGTTTCTCACAACAACAAAACACAATAACCCTAACCAATTAAGTTAGTTCATGGTTGGGTTCAAAAGATATACAAAGAATAATCCCCAAACCATGAGTCTAATGGAAGCAAAGAAGAAGAAGAAATCAAACTCTCTCCCTCCTTGCTATCTTGTCGAAATCTCTTCCTTCTTGCCCTTTGGAGTTGTCGAAAATCCTCTCATCTTGCTCTCTATGGAGTTGTCGAAATTCCCCTAATGCTCTCCCTCTGGATTGTCGAAATCTCCTTCTTATTTATAGGGCTAGGCCAAAGTCCTTCTTTGAGGAGGAGTTTAAGTTGGAATTAAATTATCTTTAAAGAATATAATTCTTTATTATAATTGTATTCCTACTAGAACTTCTCCTATCTTCTTGGAATTTAATTCTTCTTTAATCTCTGCATGGAAATCAAATTCCTTTGGGTTTGGGCTTTGCTCCACGTCATCTTGGGCTTGTTTAGTCATCAATTTCGACTACCATATCACCTTTGCTCTTGTCGACAATTGCCATGGCAACTAGCTCGGCGTCTCCTTCATGCATTGCCCTGGAAACTAGCACTAGCCTTGCTTTGGCAAGTGATCCTGCACACACACAAAAACACACCAAAGCAGCATCTTTTTCCACAAAAATCACCAAGTTATGTAATCAAGCTCAACGGTGGAAAGAAACATGAATTAATGCATGAATAACTAATTATGCAACTAATATGAGCTTAAGTCTAACAATAATATGAGTAAAAAGGGTAATAAAAATAGTACTTTTGAACACTTATCACGCCCCCAAACTCGAACTATTGCTTGTCCTCAAGTAATGCAAACTAACAATTACCTGCCAAGACTTTAATCATCAAAGACATGCTTCAAACTTGAATTCAAACCTCTAACCATGGCACAAAGTATGATCACCTTTTAAATTTTTCAGATAGCACAAAATTTCCCGAACAAAACTATAATGCTCGTGACAATGTGTGTGCGTAGTTGTGTACAAGTTGATTTTCAAGATTCTATGTGAACAATAGGCTTTTATCAATTTAATTGCCGGGGCATTTATTTTTATTTTCACTAGAGCCGATTTCGGGCACCTCTAGCAAAGTAAGCAATTTCTTATTTTATTTTAGTCGACTAGAGCCAATTTCGGGCACCTCTAGCGATTCTTTAATGTGCATTAACTACTAGAGCCAGTTTCGGGCACCTCTAGCAAGAAAATGTATTTACTACTAGAGCCAGTTTTGGGCACCTCTAGCAAGAAATTAACTTTTAATTTTCAATTTTAAATTTACCCAAATTTTAAGCAACCTAAGTTCACTAAGTTTCTTTGAATCAACAACCCACAACCGTGTAAAAAAAAATTCAGCATCATAGTAAAATTCTAAGTTCTTTTAATGCAATCCTAAAATTAAAGGTTATTTCAATTAAGTGCAGTGGCAAAAATTAATCATTGGATATTCAACAAGTCTTAAGCAATTAAATCCAATTAAAGGCATGGCAAGTAACATATGCAACCTATATGTGATTGCTAAAGATGAATGCAACTAAACATGAAACTAACTAGAAACCAACACCCCCCCAAACTCGAGAGAAGCATTATCCTCAATGCACGTAAAAGTGGAACAAAATTTAAAAGAAACTAAATGAAATGAGTTAGTCAGAGAGGTCGTCACCTCGAGTGATGAGTTTCCTTCGTGCCGTTTGCTTGATTCAATTTCCGGTCAGTGGTTGAATGCTTGTGGCTGGTACCGCATGAATAGCATTGCCTTGATTTGGTCCATGTTTGCCGATGCAGTTTTACTTGCATGTCCATCGCAGTTGCCGGCCATTGTTGTTGCCTCGGCATCGCCAGCCATTGTGGTTGCTTTGTGGCGAATAGTCGGCAATAAATTTCCTTATCATGGTGGTTGTGAGTCTTGTTGTGGAAAATAAAATAAAGAAAACCCGAAACTAAAGATAATGAAGAAAAATAAAATATCTCCTAAAAATAAAAATGAAAAGAAAAAGAAAAAGAAAATATTGAAAGGAGAGCATGCTCGCATCTCCTAAAGTGACGACTTCTAATGTTACTGCATATCTAAGAAAACTTGAGGAGAGTCGCTTTCCGATACTTTTATAGTCCATCCGCACCCTCCATCGGGTGACAATATTGCCCAAAAAGAGTTGGGCCAATGTGCTCCCAAATACTCCCTTTGCATTACCATGGTGGAGGTGTCTTTCTTCTTTGTTCGCTTGTAGTCCATGTATACTCTCCACCTTGCTACTATTCCCAAGGCACAAATATATTAATAGAAAAATTATATCCATTCTCAACCATTCACTTACCTCATTCTTGTCGACTTCTATCATGGTTGGATGTAGCCTTTGTTGTCGTGGCAATTGTCGCTCAAGCCAATTGCCGTGGCAATCGGCTGTCAAATTTTGCTTTAAGTCAAGGGAAGAATCAATTTTTTGAAGAGCTTTATGAATCCAAACACCGCTTTCTTTTGGCCTCTCAAACATCTCCATCAAGAGAGATTTCGATGGCTTCAAATCTACCAACCTCGGTTCCTCAAGACATACCGCAATGGACGAGATGAGTTTTTAAAGAATTCAAAAGGTTCAACCATTACCTGCTCATATTCCATTGGCAAAGTATTATCATCTTGTTGATCTTGCATGTGGTCGTAATTGCCGTGGCAATTGTAGATGAGAGCAATCTACGATTCCTGCTTCAACATCAACGCTTGTAACCTTCGGGCATCGTGTTCCTCGTAATTTGTCAGAGTATTGTTGTTCTCACCACCGAGTGTTGTCGCGCATTGCTCGCTTCAGGCTCCTCAATCATTGCCGAGGCAATTTGTTGTTCAAGCTCATCATGTGTTGGGCGCCTCTCTCATTGGCATCCTCTTGACTTTGAGGTTCTAGTTGTTCCTCACACATCGGAGAGATTTCTTTGCATTGCTCCTTATCCTCTTGCCTTGGGACGCCAAGATCCCTAGGAATGAATTGTTGGTGCATGTTATCCATGACATATGTGGATCTCCCCAATTGATCTTCTCAATCCCTAAGGTTGCATCCCACCGAGCTATCCTCGTATCCATAGATTTTGATAGCTCTCGAATCTCTTCAATTGATCCGCCAAGTCTAGCCAAGGAAGCTAGTAACGCTTCCTCCAAGGAATTGGAATGCTCTTGAAAAGGACTACATTGCCATGGCATATCTGTTGTCGCGCAAAATTGTTATGGTAAAAAAATTTGAGCTTTTTGACCATACCATGAAGAATTTTGCTGCTGGTCCCTCTATGGTCCTCCATGTAGTTATATGCACCAAAATGTGAGGGCAATTTTCAAACACATGATGTTCTCCACACATAGCACAAGATTTTTCCATGGTATAAGTTCTTTGGGCTTTTCTCGCTGGTATAGGTAATCATCAAAGGGTGCAAGAAACTCTTGATTGGATTGATTCATATCTTCCAACATCATCTCTCGAATAGATTGGCTTTTATTTCCCGACATGTTGATGTCCCTTAACTTGAAGCGCACCTAATTTTTTTTTTTTTTGATAAAACAAACAAAAAGAAAAGTTAGTAAAACTAAGAGAAAAAATGCAATAACAAAACAACTAACACCAATTGCCAATCCCGCAACGGCGCCAAAAACTTGTTGCGCGTAATAAGTGCTACGCAAATGTGCAAGTATACACGCCGCAAGTAATAAAGTGATATGAGTATCGAGTATCGCCTCCACAGGGATTGGTTTGGGCCACTTTGCTTAGTTATCGACCGAAAAATAAAAAACACAATTGATAATAGAGGTTTTAATTAACGAAAAAAGTAAAAGCAATAAACTAAAAGAATAGATGAAAGAAAAAGAGAGAATAGGCCAATTATCGTGAGTTGAGGTGTGATAGCCGATTGGATCGCCTTGGTAAAAGAGTGCAAGGGCAACTCAATTGCCGTGGGCAACTTGCACAACGGGGTTGCCTTGGCAACTAATCGATGGTTGCCCGGGCAACTAGTTGGGCAACTACTTGGGCGCCCGGCAGCAACTTCAAGGTTCGGCAGAGCGCTCTTCAATGGTTTCTTCTTATCCCTAAGTCGAAACTCTAGCTACTTGTGCATGCCTTGATAATACATCCTCAAGTGAATCAAGGGTGAACAACAACCAATCTTGCGCCCTTCTTAGCCGCTGAAATCCTTAACTTATTCCTGCCGGATTAATCTTCACCATCAATAGATTGAATAAAGACCATACTCATTCGCTTTGAATCTAACTCTCCCGATATTAGATAAATAGATGAAGTTACGAGATCCTCTCCCAATTCACTTGCAAACAAGAATAAAACCAAGAATGAGTAAACCTTGAATAGAAAAGTGCAAACTCTATTACCTAAACAAAATCCAATTGTTTCTCACAACAACAAAACACAATAACCCCAACCAATCAAGTTAGTTCA
Organism: Hibiscus mutabilis; assembly: GCA_019671005.1. NCBI lineage: Eukaryota > Viridiplantae > Streptophyta > Magnoliopsida > Malvales > Malvaceae > Hibiscus > Hibiscus mutabilis. The sequence goes on along the minus strand of JAGYYJ010001714.1, from coordinate 3,162 downwards.
TGGTTGGGTTCAAAAGATATACAAAGAATAATCCCCAAACCATGAATCTAATGGAAGCAAAGAAGAAGAAGAAGAAATCGAACTCTCTCCCCCTTGCTATCTTGTCAAATCTCTTCCTTCTTGCCCTTTGGAGTTGTCGAAAATCCTCTCCTCTTGCTCTCTATGGAGTTGTCAAAATTCCCCTAATGCTCTCCCTCTCGGATTGTCGAAATCTCCTTCTTATTTATAGGGCTAGGCCAAAGTCCTTCTTTGAGAGGAGTTTAGTTTGAATTAAATTATCTTTAAAGAATATAATTCTTTATTATAATTGTATTCCTACTAGAACTTCTCCTATCTTCTTGGAATTTAATTCTTCTTTAATCTCTCTTCATGGAAATCAAATTCCTTTGGGTTTGGGCTTTGCTCCACGTCATCTTGGGCTTGTTTAGTCATCAATTTCGACTCCCCATATCACCTTTTGCTCTTGTCGACAATTGCCATGGCAACTGCTCTGCCTCCTTCATGCATTGCCCGCAACTAGCTCGGCCTCCTTTATGCATTGCCCCGGCAACTAGCACTAGCCTTGCTTTGGCAAGTGATCCCGCACACACACAAAAAACACACTAAAGCAGCATCTTTTTCCACAAAAATCACCTAGTTATGTAATCAAGAAAGCTTTTCAAATTTCACAATGAGGCTAATTTAGTTAAAAGATTCTCATAAGAATAATATTATAGTACTGAAAGCTACCCACGACGTTGATATGGCTTGAGGTTCGAGTTGCAAAAAGGACTATGATTATCTATATAGTCTGAAACTATTTGCTCTGTCATTTTCCTTGTAGCTCATGATGCTTTATTTAGTATTTTCTTGGTTATTATGTGCTATTGTCGGAAAAAAGTTTTTCCTTCTTTTGAAAATAGATTCGCAAAAAGTAACTTTGTTATTTGGCATGCGATGTATGGTGGGGTTTCTACCCCCAGGGTATGACATTTCTGGTTGTCGTTTTACTTGTTTACCATCCCCGCTATTTGTAGTCTTTAGTTTATTTGATAATTGTCATTCGGGATTGAAGGGATTGTATAGTGGAGATTTTCTGACTTGTTTTGGGCAACCCATGCTATTAATATAATTTGTCCTGACCAATTTTAGTATTTCATTGGTTGCGTTCTTTTCGTCTATAATTATGTTTTTGAGATTCGTGTATTAGACTTGATGTGTGTTGGCTCTTTATAGTGATTAGACAATTCGAGGCAGAACCATTATGAGAAAATGAATGTTTTAATGGGCTTTGGTAGGTGTATGTTGCTATTCATGAATTTATTGATTAGAAGTTTGAAAGTTACATGATCTTAATTTACTGGTCGAGATTTTAAGATCTGGACATTAAATGTTCATATTAATATTTTTCATATTGGGAACCGAAACGACTTGTTCTAGTATTCCCACTCTCTTACTATAAATATGACTCTTTTAAGTGTATGTTGTGGTGAACTGACTTAGGAGTTGCTAACTTCTTTGTATACAGATTTTCTTTCGTTCCCTTTTGTTTTGCAACTTTGTTTATTTTGATTTGAGCGGAGGAAAAGAAAATATATATGTAATGATGGGGAACATAGGAAAACTTTGTTTTATAAATCTTGGGGAGTGTCATTTAGCGACTGAGTTATTTTTTATCAATGGAAAATAATATTTGGAAGGCTACCGTAGCTATTTGTGGTGAGGAATACCAATAGACGATGTATTTAGGGTATCTTGAGAGCAAGACTCTCTGAATGCCACTGTGTGTTTGTGTTTGAAACTACAATGGGATGCAACGAATATAGGTCGGTTTGTCGAACCTGTCTAATTATTTTCTTGGCTAAGAAATGCGAACCTGGATAGTATCTGCAGACTCCTTCATGGATTTCTTGTAGCACCAACTTGGGCTCTTCAGGTTTTAAGCATAGCAAAAGCAGTTGCATAAACCCTCTCTTATATAGAGTGTCGTTGATAAAGGCGTCATCAGGCTTCTAGTCGTACTAATTTAAGTCATTGGTTGTATTACTGGGAAACTTTCTCGTTTAAATGTATGCCATAATTGGAGTCATCCAAGTGTTTCATGTATCAAGTTGACATACTTGGCTTTCTTCTGTGAAAGAGTGGTACTCTCTCGACATTCCATCAATAACTTGCCCTCTCCTTTGGATTTTGAGTGTTGTTGCTAATCTTGCAAAATCGTATACTCCAAGATTGTCTCCTCTAGGTATTTGTGTTATGGAGTACTAACTAAACTGTCATAATAGTCCTAAATTGTAGAGGATTAGTTCCACAAAATTTTACCGGATATGAGATAAAATAAAATAATTATAGATAATATGATGCATGAGAATATATGAACTTGTTGTAACCTTTCACCTTTTGATGATATTTGAGGAGTGTTTATCGTGAACTTTATATTCACCTTATAGTTGTTTAGCCACCAACTGGGAATTGGTGAATACCTATAGTGAATTTACCTTGAGCCTTGCCGCAAGCTCTAAACCTGCTATCAAAGCTTTATACTCTACCGCATTATTGGATAGGGTGGGCGTAAAGCTGAGCACATACATACCGCCATTCTTCTCTTTGCGTTGCTGCGCTTAGCAAGACACTTGCCCCTACTCCACTAATAGCTACCGATCCATCGACATGTAACGCCCCGTATCGGTGCTTGTAGCTTGTTCCCTTTCGATCCTAGGGAGAAGCCACAGTACTATTGATCCTTTTACGATTCTGATATTTACAGAGAACGGTTGCTTGAGCTGTGAACGTGCACTCCACAAAAAAAATTCTTTTCACAAAGAAACCCACCTATCACAATTGTAAAGACAATCGGGTCATTGTTTTCTTCACCTAAGATGTCGCCCTTCTTTTTTCTAAAAATAATACTTGTCACGATTTTCCATGTTTTGGCTTTTTTTGTCACCGCCAAGAGTGACGCTGTCAGATAATGCGCCTTGCGTTTAAAGCTTGACCGATTCTACTCCTTATACGCTCTGATTAACATATGTATATTCCCCATACCATCTAGCTTGCCTCCTCTGTTGTTCAGCCCCTAAAGGAGTTACCCCGATCTCCTCGTTAGGAAAGGTTTGTCTTCCTCTCAAATCGCTTTACCTCTATTTTTTTGGGCAAAGCACTGATTAGTCTCTCATTTTTCAA
>JAGYYJ010000639.1:27681-46448 GCA_019671005.1 Hibiscus mutabilis | reverse complement strand
CTTTAAGACTAACAGTGTTCAATGATTGTTAATTGGAGTCGAGTTTTCTTCATTTTTGATTATATTTGTGGTCCAAATACGTTTGACAGTTATGTTCAAAATCAATTGATTATGACATTGTTTAAGAGTCCTTTTAGAGGGATGTATCCTACGAACAATGGAATGAAAGGGAAACTACCTACTGGGAGGAATCAGTGGCAACAGTCACAGCGACAAAGAAGAAGGATTATGTTCTTGAGGAGATAAAAACAGCAGGAGGAAGTAAATGAAAAAAAGAAAAAGAAAAAGAAAAGAATGGTAAAATTGTAACCATGCCCTTTTATTTTTCGTTTTGTCATAAAAAGAAAAAGGTAGAATTGTAATTATGCCCTTTATTTATTTTTTTTAAAAAGTGTCACGTGGTAGTATGAGAAAGTGCCACGTTTTTTGTTACGTCATCATTTAACGCCGTTAGTCTCATGAGACATTTCGAGGAAAGAAAAAAAACTATAGGAGCACATTAAACGTTTATAAACTTTAGACACTACATTGACAAATTTAAGAAAGTAAAGAGGGTATTTATGTCATTATTCATGCTTTGAAAGAACGACAAAACTATTGGATACTATAGAAAAATGTAAAGTTTTAAACTAATCATTATATTTAAGACTTTTTCTTCAGATTTTTCGCAATATAAATAGAGTTATATTTTAAAACATAAATTGTGTAAAAAAAGTTTACAGAACCTTTCATATTTAAGCTATAAAAATCTAAAATCTAAATCTCTAGCCTTAACATCTTGACATCTAAATCTTAAATCATAAACTCTAAATTCTAACCATAAACCTTAAATTTTATACCCTACAATCTAAACCCTAAATCATAACCTAATTTTTTAAACCCTAAAATTAAAAGACTTAGTTTACACAAACTTGTGTATTAAAATATTTTTCATATAAATAATATCTAATTTTCTCGGTATATATATATATATATGTATATATAAATATATAGGTTATATATGTGATACAACTTTTTTAATAAAAAATTATTGATCGAACTTAAAATTATCTTACAAAGCTATCCTATCAGCCATAGTACACCAAACATTCTTTTATAAATCTTATATACACAAAATACAATATTATAAATAATTTAATATGACTTCATTTTTAATCCATCACGCATGTCTTTTTTCTAAAAAATACAAACAAAAAAATACATATTTTTATAGGGTAATTATTTCATCTATTGACGAATGGAAGAAAAAAATTATATAAGCGCCTTAGTTTTATAGTTTAGAATTAAATTTTAAGGTTTAAAGGTTAAGGGTTTCGATTTAGTTGTTTAGAATTGATGGACTGTGATTAGAATTTAGAGTTTATAAGTTAAAATTTAAATCTCTAAATACATTATCCTAAACTCTAAATCATAACCCTTAAACACTAAAATTTAACACTAAACCCTAAATTCTGCCCACAATCCCTCAATTCTAAACCCTAGACTCTAACCCTAAACCCTAAAACCATAACATTTGTGGAAATCTTTTTGTTTCCACCTCATGTGTATTGAATATAAATATTTTTTATATATTTAAAAAAATCTTAATTCTTATTCTAATCCTACCTATAAAAGAGGAGAAGGAACGAGAGTATTCTTAGTGGGTCTAGAACTTATAAACTAAGAAAATATAAAGAAACAAATATGCATAACTTGACAGACAGATTAAACGCGCTTGTTTTTTTATATAGCTAAAAGTATACAAGTTAAACTCCTTGCATAATATAAAACATTATTTTTCATTTAATAATCGTATGCTATGGAAAAGAAAGGGGTTGGCTTGGTAGGACGAATTTGAAATGCGATAACTAAACTATACTTTTGTTTCAAAATTAAATTAGGCTGGGTGATTGGTTGCATCAGGGTTGGAAAATATGTCTGGAGAAAATAAATAAGACTTTTTCAACTGTTTCAGATAATAATAATAATAATAATAATAATAATAATAATAATAATAATAATAATAATAATAATAATAATAATAATAATAATAATAATATAAGCAAAGCTTCACTTTCACTTTATTTTCTATATGTTAATATTAAATTAAGTTGCAGAATAGAGAAAAAGAGGACTAGCTTTTCTTGTTTTTCTCGGTGATGATTCTATTTAAAATGGACCGACACATGTTGAGTCGAATAGCATGATAATATATTTAATATATTTTTTAATTTAGATATCAAATTTAAATTTTATAATTAAAAACAAATAATGAAAATTTTCTTTCGTTTGAGGATATTATACAAGTTAATTCCAAATATAATCAAAGTATGTGTGATTATTTTTTTGAACTCACAAACTTAGGTAAAAAAGGATAAACTGAAAGTTTTTAACAATTTGTTCTACAGATTATTAATAAGTATATGTGAATATTAAATACATGGAGTCTCAAACAAAATAATAATAATAATAATAATAATAATAATAAATATTTTATACACCGACGGTAAACAATTTATTTTTCACAAACATGTATAATTTAGAGTATAATTTAGAAATTAGAAATTTAGATTTTAAATTTAAGGTATTAGATTTTATACTTTAGAGTTTAAATAGGTATGCTTGTGTAAAAAAGTTTTTACACTGATAATACATCGAATATTAACCCTAACAATAATAATATAAAAATAAAGGGTATTTTATTTGCTTAGTATTTACTTTACCATGATGTGCAAGGAAAGCATGGGAGGCAGACAGACTTTTCAAAAGCCTAAGCATTCAAATTGCAGCCAATTACAGTGGAAATGAACTTGGGGAAATATCTTTGATTTAAAAATAATGTTCCAAAACATAGCCCTTTGAACCTTCTTCATTTAAAACTCAAACAAGTATCAACATCTATGACATCACGTAAGCAACATATCAAACATGTGAAGTTTAAGAATAAAACTATGATCAAAATTAATATGAAAAATAAAATAAAATAAAATTGAGCAATAAATATACAGACTTGGAAATTTTGATGCAAACTTATCAAGGTTGTCGAAAATGGGAAGAGAAGACTTCGCTAAGAACTCTCCGAATCATTGTGATTTGACAAAACAGCAGCAGCAGCCGATGGGTGGTCGATTTCTTTACGAGATGCTTCCCAAAGCTGCTGCTCCATCCCCAACTTCCGCAGCTCAAGCAAACCTCTATCAACTGTCAGATTAACGCAAGCTAATCAACAACTTTTGCGATTCTTTTTTTAAAAAATAGCACATTTAGTCACACTCTTTTATGCCAATTTTTCTCTCAGCAAAGTGGAAAGGAGCTGTTGGTGAGACTCGAACTTTAGTTCTTAGTTTTTACCAATCAATTAATCAACCCATGTTGACTTTTATCCCCATTTACGTAATAGTTTTAACATGTAAACGTTTTGCAAAGCATAACCAAAATAGGTGGGCTTACCATCCACAGCATCGTGTGAGGCAGGGGTCTGCCCACTACGGCTGATCCAAAACTGAAGCCGGTCTTCAGAAATATCCTCTTCTATACCATGTACTTTGGCTCTCATCCAGAAATATGTCAACCAAGCCTATAAGAATTACAAGTGCTATAAGAAAAAGGAGTTTGTGACAGAAATCAAGCTTTCTACACCAAGAGGAGCTGTAGTGCAAACCTACTATGATGTCAGTCGTCATAACACTAAAACTTGAGGTAGTTCTTGGGTGAGGCACCCTTAGGGTGCAGCTAAAATGAGGCAGACAAATTCTTACAATTTATACAAATTATTACCCAAATGATAATACATTAGGTTATAATATAAGAATCTGTGTAGTTACTCAAATTCTTACCTAAGACAAAATCTACATAAATTCTCACCCAGATGATAAGAATTTATGTAGTTATACAAATTCTTACCCAGTTAGCAAGAATTTCAGTTCTACCTAAATTATTACCCAGTCCTACATAAATTCTTACCAAAATATTAAGAATTTGTGTAGGGCCGCATTTTAGCTGCACCCTAAGGTGCCTTACCTTAGCATGTCCCCTAAAACTTGATGTGGTATTTAAAAAAGAGCACGGTAACCTCAAATAAATGAAAGTTAGTTCACCAAAAGTTGACAAGGCCAGGGTGCAGCAATTGATGGGCAGTTTTTATGGGTAATTATTTCATGCATTGACAGTAAAATAAAAAATAAAAAAGTCAACAAGCGACGTTGTAACCTGCCATGTGTTATAAAATTAAAGGAAGCGTGGTAGCATTATAACACCACTTATAGAGTTTTTTATTCCACTGTTACTGCATAGAATAATAATTCATACGATTTTGTAACACATACGATGTAGGTAAAAGAAACATTTTATATAACAAAACATATTTATAAAAAAATACTTAACAAATGATTATAGGGGTAGAGGTAAATGAGCTGTACGGGTTCGATTTTTGGATATGTGGTTTTATTTGTTTTACTTGAAGATCATATAAAAGCATGAAAAAGTAAAAGTACTATTATAATAATATTTTTTATCATTTGGAAAAGGGTTTTTTTATATTTTTTTCTCAACTGAGTTGGTCCCTTGTTTTTTTAGATTTTTTTCTCAACTCATGACACCAACTCAGTTAGGGACTTGATATATAGTATAAATAGATTAACATTGATGTAGCAACAAAATAAAAGTATCATTATAATAATTGGAGGCTCAATTACGATCAGTATTAAAATATTTGAATTAAAAAAGTAACTAAACTCTTTGAAAAGAACATCTTCTCCCTCCTCTTCACTTAGTTCTGCAGTTGAAAGGCAAAAAAGAAACCTTATTTGAATAAAACCAAAAGGATAAAAGCAGCAGCAAATCTTTTTAAACCAATTGAGACCGGAGGTTTCACAAATTCAAGATGAACGCATGATATAGACATGATAGAGTGTGATGAAAGAAAAAAGAGTGCATCTCTTACCAAATGCATCTATTGACTTTGTGTCGGGTGATTTCAAATCTGAAAATCAAATACAAGTAAAAAGATAAATACTAGAGCATAATATTTCACTCAAGTCAGAATATGATTTCCAACAGAACAGCGGAATAGAATCGGGACGAAAAGATGGATTGAACAGTCACTAGTTTCACTCCATTTTACTGAACATCAACTAAATTTGAAGCTAAAGTGAATAAAATCTAGGGTTGCCTTGCAAAAATATGAAAATAAAGGCATACTTAAAAATGTTGAGAAATCAAGTCATCCAACTAGGCCGGTTCCGAAGATCGGGAAGGGGGGGGGGGGGGGCTTGCGCATAATGTAGATAAATCAAACCTGAGACAGATCGAAGAAGCAAACTCAGCTGTCTTCGTCTGCCCAGTGCTTGTATAACAGCATCTTCAACCTGAAAAAAGCAAAAATTTGAATAAACAATAACTACATAGAGTGATATTTTACAAGAGGGAACATGAAATAAATAGGTAATAATAAAATGGACTTCATGTCAATGCATAATGGAGGGAAGTATTACAACTACTTTCTTGGGTCAAATTATATAATTATTCCCCTGTACTAAGAATAAGTTGTAATAGAGTACATGGACTAAATCTACATCTTAGGCATAGTACATGAACTAATAGAAGAATATATTTTTTTCTAAGTTAATGTGCAGCATATATAAATTTATATAGAAGAATCAATGTATAACATACAGGCAAAAAAAAAAGAAGTTTAAATATTTTATATTCCTTTGTGACAAAAAAGAATCAACCTTTAATGATGCTAATTCCCTTAGGCCCATTTCAACTGAAAGCATGCTCTCAATATTTCTTTCTCCTGTCAGATCATTCAGATCCCGAGCAAGTTTACTCCTGTCTGGATCACCACCGCCTGTATCATTTCTACAAACTTAATGACCAAAATAAAAAAAAAGAACGAAGGAGTAAATGGAATATGATCAGAAATTGAACTAGCCTCTATCCCAGGCCTCCTCTTTAGCCTTCTGACCGGCAGAAACAACAACTTCAAATGGAAGAAGAGCAAATGCCGACCAGTATTCATGTTTTGACACTGCTATATCTGCACATATGCGTGCAAAATCCAGTAGCAATTGCAGGAAAAACAAATCCTTTCAGATAATAAAAATAAAGCAACTACAAAAGAATATGAATAGGACTTTAAAATGAAATTTCCACCAACTAAACATCAAAATCTTAGTCCAAAAAGAACACTAGCAAATTTGGTACTCAAAGCCTACAAGAAATATATCCATTATTAGCAGTGCAAATCTTAGATCGACAAAATGACTTTTCACTGACCAAGTCATACTCATACATAGGACAAGATTCTTTGAAATTTCTCATTCTTGTGGAAGGTCAAAATTCCATGCTGAAGGTGCACTACATGACATGTATGGGATTAAATTCTTACCATTATGCAAGTTATTTGGTACAATTAAGATGTAAATCATTTCCTTGCTTAAGAAGAAGGTGATAGTTTATTACCATGCTGAACAGCCAATCCCCAGTAACGAGCAAGCCAGCATCTTTTCAGGACAACTTCTTCCTACAAAAGTAGATTTAGCATACAATTAGAATATAAGCACATCGAAATAGAAGTGACTTAACAATGAGTACACAAACCATCTCTTCTTGGGTCAAAACCATTCTCCGTGTCATTGAGAGAAGAGCTTTTGCTTCACAAGTGATTTAACAATGAGTACACAAACCATCTCTTCTTGGGTCAAAACCATTCTCCGTGTCATTGAGCGAAGAGCTTTTGCTTCAGATTCTGCTTCACGAATTTGTTCTACAGCTGTAGCAGCACCATCCTTCAAGTTCTGATCAAAAGAAAGTCACAGAATTACTTTCTGAATCAACTGATTCCTATGCTCCAGCATCAGAGGCACACTTTACCTCAAGTTCTGAACGAAGGGCTACAATTTCCTCCTCCCTACCATCCTTTGTCTGTTTTGCAGCCTTAAGGGCAAGCTGTGAGGAAGAACAATTTACAGTTTTTTGTTTGCAGTGAGAAGAATGTTGTACAGCTTAAATAATATAACAAAAGTCTAAAATGAGCAGTTCCCAATGAAGAGCTGGGATGGAGGTAAGGAGAGAGAGAGATGAGGGAAACAGAAAGATGTAACTGATTTTGTTGTTCCATGAAAACACATACATAGGAAATACAGGTCAACTAACAACGTAATAATCAATTCATGAACCTGATGACATGAAAGAAATAAGATAAACTAGGTCCAACCTACTTTTAGACTCTACAGTATAATATTCTGTTTAACTCTCTTTGACGCAAAGCCGCTTCCTTCCTGCAGAAAAAAAAAAGAAAGACAAAATCATACAGTGATAACAAATAACATAACTAGCAAATGCACAAGAGACACTTACCCGCATTGTAAGTGACACGCATGTGATTACGTAAGCACTTACCCTCCAACGAATACATAACAACGCATGCGACCATCATGATATATCTAGCATCTTTCGTGACATGGGAACAAGTAAGATCGCAAACAACACCGCGCCCAGCGATCGCACGACAACATATGAGATCGCTGCCGATAACAATGTAAACTTAGGACGTCACATTATAGTCAGTCTAATCAACATGCCACGACTACCTGATCATAGCACCTGTCTTAATAGTGCAAAAAGGACATGCAACAAGAGAAACGCAGGATCTACAACCAGAGAGGCCATTGTCCACAAAATAAAAGCAATATACAAGCTCTGATTTAGAGCAACCATCTTCACCACCGTTGGGTCATCACTTCTAACTCCTATTCACTTTGGCTCTCAACACATCTTTATTTAATCAAAAAATATTTATAAAATTTGTAGTCGAATTTAGTACATGTATTGACAAAAGTATACAATATATACTAAAAAACTTAACATCTTCGTTTTTAACTAGCATAACACTTCAGACCATGATTGACATGTGAATATTAAATTCATATACTAAATATTGGATGAGTCTAAAATACAAGCTATTAATATAAAGGTAAGAAAAGGTAGAAATCGGTTACAACCGAAAGATTTATTAAGTGCGTAATATTTTAGGTTAAAATTAAAAATATTATGTTCTACATAAAAAAATCATGTAAATTGTATAATTGTTATGGTTGCAACCTAGAAAGTTACCCATCGATTGTAACCGAAATTATTGCTGATTGTGTAACTTTTTAGAATAGACGTGTAATATTTTAAGTTAAAATCCGCCGCAATATAATATTCTCTGTTGTAACTAAAATTGTGATCAATTGTATAAAATTTTAAATTAAACTATATAGCATTTTAAGTTGAAATCCGTCGTAAATTAACCTAATTTTAGGTGCCACACAGCAGAACTGCGGACGAATATTACATTAAACCATTCAGTTACTAGTTTTCATGGTAGAGGAATTAGTTTAGCATTCAGACTGCAGTACGAAATCTACTGGATAATTTGACTTTAATTTATACACCTAATCAACTATGTATACATAATATAAAACCAATTATTTTCTCATACGTAGGATTAATTTCTATTCAAATCCAAAGGGGAGTCCAACCCCTTTACTAAAAATAGGTATGGATGTTAAATTTCGGAAACATGGATGTGTATTTGAATAGTTTCGAAAGATTCATTGTTAAGAGTGAAGTTAATTGTGTCGAATCAAAAGATTTTGAGTTAGTTAAGTTGACGAGTTCAATTTTATAACTCAAGCTTTATTTGATTTTTTTTTAAAGTTGAATCAAGTTGTTCAAGTTTCTGTTCAAATCAAGCCGAGTTGAGTCGAAAATTTTAATTTTTTGAGTCGAGTCTAATGTAAGGACAGTAAATCGTAATACTACACTCATCATGTATCCCTACTTGAAATATATACATATTTACAAAGTCATGATGAAAGAATGAATCCCGAGATGAACCCAACAAGTGTCCCACTAAAAAAACGGGCGATGTTCATTCTAGAAGATACAGATTCAAATCGCTTTGTCTGCAAGATGTATGCATATTGTCAAAAAATTAAAAATATTTATGAACAAATATTATCTTGGATCCCGAGATTTACGTCAACTAGTATCGATGCATGCCAAAGCAAGGAGTGTCCTTTGAAAACGCAGAGATTTTCGAATGTTTTTTTTAACTTGTTTTCTCGCATTCCAAACACCGCCACAAAATTTCCGTTTTCTTCGTATCCTCAGCTCGCTCAAAAACCAATTCTCACGTTCATTCTCATTCCCAAACAAATCACAACAACAGCAACAAACAATGGCAATCTCCGATGAATTCCGCAAATCTCTCATTCCTAGCTTCCTCTATTCCCCAACTAAACCACCCTCCGGTTTCGACACGTCTTTGATGAACGCTAATTGCAATCATGTCATGCCTCGATCACCATCCGCTTCGCCATCAACATCAGCCAAGTACTCGGCCGGTGATGCAGGGATCGGTTCGGGTAGGATTTTGATACCCGCGTCGAAGGAGAAGATCGAGATGTACTCTCCCGCGTTTTACGGCGCATGTACAATGGGCGGGATATTAAGCTGCGGCGTTACTCATACCGGTGTCACGCCTCTCAATCTTGTTAAGTGCAATATGCAGGTAATTCCTTTCTTCCTTCATCCGATCATTTTTTTCTGGTTATTTCGATAACTCGTTTTGTAAGATAGGATTCAAGATGTTCGTCATAAATTTCAATTTGATTAAGCTTGTTTGGCTCCCCCCCCCCATTTTCTCCTTGTAAATTTAGTAGTTGTCTAATTGATTAATTGATCAAGCTTTTACTGTTCAACTACTATTATTGTGTTGCCTTCAACTAATATTAAAATATAGTTAAATTTACTAACAACTAGTTGGTCTAGTAGAATGAGGCACTAATCCCTTAAGCAATCATGGGTTCAAATCCTGGCTTTGTGAATGGAGAAAGCTGGATTGGGAGAGTCACCTCACAATGCACCTCTGCAAAACCAATGGTTAAACCAAAAAATATATATAGTTAAATTTTTGTGAAATTTGTTTTAATGAAATTAAAATAATGAACAAGCCTAGGCAGAAATGGTTGATTGTCCTTTGGTGCTTCGGATGAAATATGCAAACGTTCAATTATCTTCAACATTTTATCACCTACATCAATCATCGTAGTAGCTTCATTGTTTTAATTATAATTGTTTACACAATTTGAATGCTTTTTGAAATCTCAGATTGATCCAGCCAAATACAAGAGCATCTCATCTGGGTTTGGAGTTTTAATGAGGGAGCAAGGTGTTAAAGGTTTATCCAAGGGCTGGGTGCCTACTCTGCTCGGTTACAGTGCTCAGGGTGCTTGTAAATTCGGTTTCTATGAATTCTTCAAGAAGTACTATTCCGACCTCGCGGGTCCAGAATATGCCTCAAAGTACAAGACCCTGATTTATCTTGCTGGTTCGGCATCAGCTGAATTGATTGCTGATGTTGCTCTGTGCCCCATGGAGGCTGTCAAAGTCTGTGCCCAAACTCAGCCCGGATTCGCCCGAGGCTTATCGGATGGATTTGTTGGGTGAGGGTCCCACTATGTGGAAACCCATCACAGGTTGAAACCCATTTTTAAAGGGGTTGGTGCTGCCACATATATATATATATTTTTACTTTTGTAACTAATAATTATACTTTTATTAATATATTATAGGTGTGGACAGCTAATTTCAGCAGATTTGAGAGATTGAAGAAAGCTCAAAAAACGTTTGAGAGAAAAATAGGAGAGAAAACCATTTTCAGCTTTGAGCAGTTTTGATCAACTCTTCGATTGGAGGTCCATATGTGGTTCGATTGAGCTGATTTTTGGACATCAACAAGGCGACTTGGTGTTCTTGACTTTGTACGGTCGGATTTTTCATTTGAGACCTGTAGCATCGGAAATCTTCATTTCACAGCAGCTGCGGTTTTTTGGGTGATGTTCTCTCATTTTTCTCTCACTTGTTAAAGACTACTTGTTATTAGCCTTGTTGGAGTTGAATGCTTGTTGTAGGTTGGATATTGTAGTCTTGCAGTTGAACATTTGATTATAGTGGAGCTTTTGATCGGACTCTAAAGTCCCGTGGTTTTTACCCTTGATTTAGAGGGGTTTTCCACGTAAAAATATCGATGTCTCGATTTACTTGTGTTGTGGTTGCATTGATGATTTGTGGTTGATTAGTGCTGCTAGAGAGCATATTTGTGATATTGTGCTTGCCATAATTATTGACTTGAGTTATAGGGACAGAAAGAACACCGGTTGTGCTTCTGCTTAATTTCAGTTGTTCGGTTTCTTCCCCAACAAACTTGCATCAGAGCTTGGTTATTGTGTCAGATAATTATGGAGATTAATACAAGCAAGATGATTATGTTGAATTGCACGAATTATCAACTTTGGCGGAATAAAATGAAATACTTGTTGTTTGTAAAGGCTTTACATCTTCCGGTCTTTGCTACTCAAAAACCCGATTCAAAAAGTGATGAGGAATGAGAATTTGAGCATCAACAAGTGTGTGGCTATATTCGACAATTTGTTGAAGAAAATGTTTACAACCACATTGATCAGGAGACACATGCTCGCACATTGTGGGAGAAGCTTGAAAGCTTGTATGCTTCGAGGTCGGGCAACAACAAATTGTTTTTGCTAAAGAAAATGATGGCGTTGAAATACAGAGAAGGAACGTCTACAGCTGACCATGTTAGTGAGTTTTAAAGTGTGATGAATCAGTTGCTTGGTATGGGTGTCAAATTTGATGGTGAGATTTTAGGGTTTTGGTTGCTTACTACTCTACCGGACACTTGAGACTTTTCGGGTCTCACTCATTAATTCTGCTCCACATGGTATTATTACTTTGGATTTGGCTAAGAGTGGTGTGTTGAATGAAGAGGTTAGAAGAAGATCGCAGGGTTCTACATCACAGTCCGAGGTGTTGGTTACCGAGAACAGGGGAGAAACAGAGAAAAAGATGGCAAGGGTAGAGATAAAAGTCGAAGCAAGTCACGATTGAGATATAAGAATCTTGAGTGTCATCATTGTGTTAAGAAAGACCATATCAAGAAATTTTGCTACAAGTGGAAGAGAGATAACAAAAGCGGTGGTGATAAAAACGATCGAAATGATGATGAAAAATCTGAGCGTGTTGCTACTGCTACTCGTGAAGATCTATTGGTCATTTGTTCTGAGAATTTGGTCAACTTAGCATGCGATGAGACTAGTTGGGTGATTGATACTGGTGCTTCAATTCATGTCACGTCGAGGAGGGATTTCTTCACATCTTATACTCTTGGT
Source organism: Hibiscus mutabilis (assembly GCA_019671005.1). Lineage (NCBI taxonomy): Eukaryota > Viridiplantae > Streptophyta > Magnoliopsida > Malvales > Malvaceae > Hibiscus > Hibiscus mutabilis. Next base: position 34,230 of record JAGYYJ010000639.1, on the reverse strand, counting down.
GATTTTGGAGTATTGGAGATGGGTAATGACGGTTTGGTTCCAATTGTTGGCATGGAGATGTTAGCTTGGTGAGCGATAATGGAACAAAGTTAACTCTCAAGGATGTCAAACATGCACCGGATATCCGTTTGAATTTGATTTCTGCAGGAAAGCTTGATGATGAGGGATTTTGTAACACCTTCAGTGAGGGGCAGTGAAAGCTGACTAAAGGCTCATTGGTTGTGGCTCGAGGAAAAAAGAGCTCAAATTTGTACTTGATGCAGGCTTTGACTTCCAGAGACACTATGGATGTGACAGTAAATGACTCAGCTGAGTTGTGGCATAAACGGCTTAGTCACATGAGTGAGAAGGGGCTTAATTGTTTAGCCAAGAATAATCAACTTTTTGGGTTGAAGAATGCCACATTGAAGAATTGTGCTCATTGTCTAGCGGTGAAGCAGAGAAGAGTTTCTTTTAGAAGTCATCCTCCTCATAGAAGATCAGAGTTGCTAGAGTTGTCCATTCAGATGTTTGTGGTCCGATAAAGGTAAGGTCACATAGTGGTGCACTTTATTTTGTGACTTTCATTGATGATTGTTCAAGAAAGCTGTGAGTCTACACTTTGAAGTCAAAATACCAAGTTTTTGAGGCATTTAAACAGTTTCAAGCATCAGTTGAAAGAGAAACAGGGAAGAAGGTAAAGTGCATTCGTACTGATTCGTACTGATAATGGTGGCGAGTACACAGGGCCATTTCATGAGTATTGTCTGCGACAGGGAATCAGACATCAGAGAACACCACCGAAGACTCCACAGTTAAATGGGTTAGCTGAACGAATGAGCCGAACATTGATTGAGAGAGTTAGATGTTTACTGTCAGATGCAAAGTTGCCAAGATCGTTTTGGGCTGAAGCCTTGAATACAGTGACACGTGTAATTAATCTGTCTCCTAGTGTTCCTTTGCGAGGTGATGTACCAGATAGAGTTTTGTTTGGTAAAGACGTGTTATATGATCACCTGCGTGTGTTCGGTTGTAAATTATTTGTTCATGTTCCAAATGATGAAAGATCAAAGTTGGATGTCAAGACTCGTCAATGCATCTTTATTGGTTATGGTCTAGATGGTGAGTTTGGTTATAGACTCTACGGTCTAGTTCAGAAGAAGCTCGTGAGAAGCCGAGATGTTGTCTTCATTGAGGATCAGACCATTGATGACATTGATAAGACAGAGAAAGAGAATTCACAAGACAATGGTGACTTGACCGATATGAATCCAGTTCTCTTGGACCCTTCACCAAATCCTATTCAGGATGATGTACAAGGTGATGTTAATAATGACCAGCAGGACATAGGTGACTTTGATGCTCCCATAGATGATGTTGTGAATGATCAACAACAAGCACCTATAGCTCCACCAGCAGTTTCACTTCGAAGATCTTCTAGACAACGACAATCTTCTATCAGGTATTCTTCTGATGAATATGTTCTTTTGACAGACGGGGAGAACCTGAATGTTATGAAGAGGCTATGGAGAGTGAATGCAAAGATCAGTGGGTTGAAGCAATGAAAGATGAACTTCAATCCTTGCATGATAACCATACATTTGAGTTGGTGAAACTACCTAAGGGTAAGAGAGCTTTGAAGAATCGGTGGGTTTACAGGCTGAAGCAAGAAGAAAAGTCTTCATGTCCACGATACAAAGCTAGATTGGTCGTCAAAGGTTATACTCAGGAAAAGGGGATTGATTTTAAAGAAATATTTTATCCAGTTGTGAAGATGTCCTCTATTAGAACTATATTAGGTTTGGCAGCCTGTTATGACTTAGAGGTTGAACAAATGGATGTGAAAACTGATTTTCTTCATGGTAATTTGGAAGAAGAGCTTTACATGGAGCAGCCAGAGGGATTTGTTGCACAAGGAAAATATGACTACGTGTGCAGGTTGAAGAAGAGCTTGTATGGTTTGAAGCAAGCTCCTAGGCAATGGTACAAGAAGTTTGAGTCTATTATGGGGGAGCAACGCTACAAGAAGACTACTTCTGATCATTGTGTTTTTGTTAAGAGATTCTCTGGTGATGATTTTATTATCCTTTTACTCCATGTTGATGATATGCTTATTGTTGGTCGTAATGCTTTCAGAATTGACAAGTTGAAGCAAGAGTTGAGTAAATCCTTTGCGATGAAAGATTTGGGGCCAGCAAAGAAAATTCTTGGCATAAGGTTGACACGTGATAGAAATGCCAAGAAATTATGGCTATCACAAGAGAGGTACATTGAGAAAGTACTTCAAAGGTTTAGTATGGACAGAGCTAAAGCGGTGAATACTCTCTTTGCTACTCACTTCAGATTGAGTGTCAAGAATAGTCCTTCCACAGAAAAGGAGAAGGAAGAGGTGTCGAAAGTTCCTTACTCTTCAACCGTGGGCAGTTTGATGTATACAATGGTTTGCACGAGACCAGACTTGGTTATGCTGTTGGTACAGATAGTTGGTTTCTTTCTAATCCAGGCAAAGAGCATTGGGATGCAGTGAAGTGGATCATGAGATATCTTCGTGGCAGTTCCAACTTGAAACTTTGTTTCGGCAATGAAAAACATGTTCTTGTTGGATATACAGATTCAGACATGGCCGGGGACATTGACTCGAGGAGATCTACTTTAGGTTGCTTGATCACTTATGCAAGGGGAGTTGTGGCATGACAATCAAGATTGCAAAAGTGTGTTGCCTTATCCACCGCCGAATCAGAGTTCATTGCAGCGACCGAAGCGTGCAAGGAGATGCTTTGGATGAAGAAATTTATGCATGAACTTGGTTTTACTCAGGAGAGGTATGTCTTGTATTGTGATAGCCAGAGCGCATTCATCTTGGTAAGAACTCAACTTTTCATGCTAGATCTAAGCATATAGATGTGAGGTACCATTGGATACGAGATGTTCTTGAAGCTAAATTGTTAGAGCTTGAGAAGATTCATACTGATGATAATGGTGTTGATATGTTGACTAAAGCCTTACCAAGAGGGAAGTTTGAAGCATGCTGCTTGATGGCCGGCATGAAGACATTCCCCACATAGCGGGAGGGGGAGATTTGTTGGGTGAGGGTCTCACTATGTGGGAAACCCATCACCGGTTGAAACCCATTTTCAAAGGGGTTGGTGCTGCCATATATTTTTTTTGACTTTTGTAACTAATAATTATACTTTTATTAGTATATTATAGGTGTGGGCAGCTAATTTTAGCAGATTTGAGAGATTGAAGAAAGCTCAGAAAACGTTCGAGAGAAAAATATGAGAGAAAACCATTTTCAGCTTTGAGCAGTTTTGATCAACTCTTCGATCGGAGGTCTATCTGTGGTTCGATTGAGCTGATTTTTGGACAGCAGCTAGACGATTTGGTGTTCTTGAATTTGTACGATCGGATTTTTCATCCGAGACCTGTAGCGTTGTAAATCTTCATTTTACAGCAGCTGCGTTTTTTTGGTGATGTTCTCTCATTTTTCTCTCTTTTGTTAAAGACTACTTGTTATTAGCCTTGTTGGAGTTGAATGCTTGTTGTAGGTTGGATATTGTAGTCTTGTAGTTGAACATTTGATTATAGTGGAGCTTTTGATCGGACTCTAAAGTCCCGTGGTTTTTACCCTTGATTTAGAGGGGTTTTCCACGTAAAAATATCGGTGTCTCGATTTACTTGTGTTGTGGTTGCATTGATGATTTGTGGTTGATTAGTGCTGCTAGAGAACATATTTGTGATATTGTGCTTTCCATAATTATTGACTTGAGTTATAGGGAGAAGAAGAACACCGGTTGTGCTTCCGCTTAATTTCGGTTGTTCGGTTTCTTCCCCAACAGGATTACCAAAGTTCTTGCAGGCTGAAGGCTTTGGAGGGTATATGAATATCATAACTGTTTTATAAATATCTGATTTAAGTAATGGATTTATGTTTTTGCTTGCTGACACTGTTTTTGTACATGTTTGTAGGTTGTACAAAGGAATCGTTCCTCTCTGGGGACGACAGATTCCTTGTAAGCCAAGCATTTTCCCTTTTTAACTTCTTTCCCCCTGTTGACAGATTATATATTGTTGTGATGAAATTGAATTGATATTTGTGAAGATACAATGATGAAATTTGCATCTTTTGAGACGATCGTCGAGTTACTTTACAAGCACGCCATCCCCACCCCGAAAGATAAGTGCAGTAAATCTCTGCAGCTTGGGGTGAGCCTTGCTGGTGGATACATTGCTGGTGTTTTCTGTGCTGTTGTATCACATCCTGCCGATAACCTGGTGTCATTTCTCAACAATGCCCAGGGAGCAACGGTCGGCGATGTACGAAAAAACCTTACATTTCTTTCATTCATGGACACATATGTGTATACATTTCACTTTTGACATGATCAACCTGATCTTATGCTTTGGTTTTTCTTAATCTGTTGCAGGCGGTGAAGAAGATGGGACTGTGGGGACTTTTCACCCGAGGACTTCCTCTTCGTATTGTCATGATTGGAACCCTTACTGGAGCACAATGGGGAATCTATGACGCTTTCAAAGTCTTTGTTGGGCTGTATGTTTTTATGATTCAGCATTCTAAATCCTAATCTCCAAGAGATTTCATTCATTTAGGCCTACCTATAAACAATCAAATGACTTAAATATGGTTCGTTTTCTGCAGTCCAACCACCGGTGGTGGCGCTCCGACTCCGGCGCCTGCAAAGAAATGAAAAAGACCAGTTCTTGGAGAAGATAATGCAACTTTAGTTAATTCAAGTATGAATTTTGTAAGGGGGTTATTCCCCTTATTGAGAGAGCAATAATATATATAGGGTTGATGTCCATCAATGCCAATTTTATTGTACGGATTTTATTATTCGTTCTTGTTCATTTTTGTAGGCAAATGATTCAAGCTCTAACCTGAAACTTTTGTTTCAACAAGTATAGGAACGAATTAAGTTTAATGCTGAATTCTTCTCAATGATTTTACTAGTATTTGATTTTTGTATACATATTTGAGTTTTCAATTTTAAAATCAGTCTATCATCACACAAGTCAACAAACGTTTAAAAATAATTTAACTTAAAGATATCATTTTAATAAATTTCATATGACTCCTAAACTGTTTTAACTGTTTTGAAATTTCTTGCTCCCAAGTCCCAAGGTTTTATTATAAAATTAAGGCTTAACTACAAAATAAGTGTCCAAACTATGTTTTTTTTGTAATAAGTGCCTAAAGTATTTTTTGGCTGAAATAGGTGCCTAAAATTTTATTTTTGGTTGAAATAGGTGCCCAAGTAGGCGTCTCAATTGACTTTAAAACAAGCCAAAAATAAAACTTTATGCGCCTATTTCAGCCAAAAAAAACTTTAGACACCTATTACAAAAAAAAATATAATATGTACTGACCAACCGGTAAAAAAAGATAATAAAAATAGGCTTAATACAAAAATAGGTGCTTAAATTATAATTTTTTAACTTTTAAGTCCCAAGCTGTTATGTTTTTTAGCTGCCATATATGTTGACGTTACGGCTGACAAATCTACGACGCAAGTGCAGTTTTTTTTGCCGGAAAATCATAAAAGGGCAGCCACTTTTGATAATTGTAATCTTGTAGCTTTGCTTTGAAAGCGATTCGTTTGAAAGGAGGATGATTCGTCCTTTGTTCTAACCAGCTTTTTATTTGCATGCATTCGCAGTCAATCTCGTGGAATAACTTTCTATACGTCGGCCATTTTGATTTACTACCGACTTTTCCATCAAAATCGATATCTCAGTTTTTCTTTTCTTTTCTTTTCCTACCAAACAAACGGCAGTTTCCTTTTTTTTTTGTATGTGATGCCTAAAAGAACAAACTATTGAATGTTGTCCTTCTTACCAAACACTTATCCTCATATGAAGAATGTAAAAAGAGGAAAAAAATGTTAACACAGTGAGTAAAATTCATTAAAAAAAATAAATTCTTACATATTTACTGAGGTTTCATTTTATCACTACTTTAACATGTCACAAATAGACATGTTCAAAGGTTTAACATTTTTTTAAAAAAAAAGGTCTAACTCGACCTAACAATCTCAAATTATTTATTTTCACTAATTAAAATAATAAAATATAATTATGAAACTCAAAGAAGACAATTTAATATTATACTCGCGATATATGCGTGGCGTGGTTTAGGATAAATTTGTAAAGATAGATTTGAAATTATTTATCTAAAGCAGGGATAATTTTGTAAGTACGGACAGGGACGGAACCACATGGAGGATGAGAGGGGTAATTGTTCCCTCTCAACTTTGAATGGTTTTATTGTTTTTAGGCCATTGATAGTTTATTGCAATTAAGTTTGTCTTTTTCAAAAAAAAATTTGTTTATTATTTTTGAGACCCTTTAAATTAAAATTAATGAAATTAAGCATTGACCCCTCATTGTTTCTAATTTAATAATTTTTTTAAGACCCTTCAATTTTAAAATTAATAAAATTAAACATTAATTTCCTTAATTTTTATGATTTAATTACTTTTAGAAGCCTATTTATTTTAAAGTTAATTAACTTACTTCCTCATAGATCATAGTTCAATCCTAGCTTCGTCG